>JADLZN010008517.1:0-62290 GCA_018155175.1 Sinocyclocheilus anophthalmus | reverse complement strand
AATAAAACAACAGGACAAAAATATAGCTGAGTACTAGACATAATCATTTCATGACTCTATACACTTCTTTGTGAAGACATTAGCATAATACAGTGAAATAATATGTTCTTTAGCCATATAAAAACAGTTGTAATGTGCATGGGTAAAATTTACCCGCTGGCAGTTTTAGGTATACAGTGGCCCCTGGCGGTTCTAGTGTTAAAGGAAAAGATCCCCCTCACACTCATGTTCTTTCAAACCTGTATGACTTAATTCTTAATTCTGTGGAATACAAAAGAAGATATTCTGAAGAATGATGATTTTAGACAAAAAAGTTGACAATTTTTTAATAGGAAACACAAAAGCTTTTAGGCTACGTTATATTTAATTATAAGAACCTGCTTTTTATGATATATTTTTATCTGAATATTTAAAAAAAAAACATATTTTTGTCCTATTTTGACAGGAAAAGCCATCTGAGAGTTGTGCAGTGTTTTGTTTCTTTTCAGAGGTGGATTTATCTGAGAATATACTATATACTACTATACTACCATATAAAAGTAATAATAAGAATAATAATAATAATTAAAAAAAGGTAGTCTTAAAAAGATTTAATGTCACTAACCTTTCAATCTTTGGCAAATCCAGTCATTATTTTGTCCTCAAAAGTGCTCTTTGTATCAGCTATAATGTCAACAGTGTGTGTACGGAATGACAGATATATATTGTACTACATGTTAGCTTGCATATTTTGATTATTTTGTATGCAATATGCATCAAACACTCTGAGACTGAGACAATCATAAACAACAAGGTGAAAAACCTCATTAATATGAAAAAATATATATTTCTAAGGATTAGCAATAAAGGAGGTATTCTAATCATTTTAATTATGCATGAATAAATTAGGAACTGTTTTATTCATTTATTGAAGTGCTGAGGTAACTTGCAATCAACATATTTATTGAGAATTGCAGGTGTGAGAACATACAACAAACACTTATTATCTCTCTTTATGGAAATAATCTGTAGTTCACCCAGGTCAAGTCAAGGTTTGAATCTGGGTAAGCAAACATCGGCCAAGGACAGAAGCAGACAATGAGGCTTTTGTTTAATATGCCAAATTTTGGGTGTCGGGCCTAAAGGGGAGGCTTTGAAGTCTCGTTTGAGTTTAAAACAAAAGATGGGCACTCATGTTCCGAACAGCTCTATCAAGGAGTCAAGGCCAGTAGTTCCCAGGAAGTTTTTCCTATTGATGCAGATGTACTTTCAAAACACAGCCCTTCTGAGCTGACCTCCTTGAGCATGATTCATCAAAGTGCACCTTAATTACTTTGTGTTTGCAGTAATTCATGCTGCAAGTTAGAGAACATCTGACCTTCCATGCACTTCTTTCCAACTGAGTCCCCAGAGCTGGAAGTATGCTTTTTACAACTAGGAGGGCCAAACAAATAGAAACAGAAAAGCCCAGTGGTAGAGAACCACAGGAAGAGAAAATAAAAATGGACAGGCTCCAGGCAATGACTTCACTTCTGTGCTTACTCAGTCTGAAAAGCAAACATTCACACAAAGCAGGTCTTTCAGCTTCCTGTGAGAGAGACAAAACTGAACGTAACACATGCTAGTACATATCTCCCTGACTGTTAAAAATCCATAGGAAAAACATGCCACTACCTAAATTTTTGCAAAACTCTAAAATCGTACATACAATTCACTGCTTCCATGTAAAATGAACGCTAGTGGCAGCAAAATTTCAATTTTGGTTCCTTTTCTCACAAATTATGTTTACAGGGGCAGTTTATCGATTAATAGACACTTATTTTAGTGGGGTTCCTTGAACAGTACTATGTTTTGATCTGAAAATACTAGTGAACGATTTGTAAACTAATACATTTTGACGTATGCACCACATATTCAGAATAATATAATGGCTAGTTGATGTGTAAACTTGCTTGGTAGCTACTGGTACGGCACTTGCCATGAGGAGTCCCATATAGTCACACAGGAGATAAAAGACTTGTAGAAGCAAGCTAAAACAGCATGGTTGCCTTTTGCAAATGTGTCTGATTGTTAACATTATCGATTAGTTTAGGGTAGGGTTAGTGTAGGTGGTACATTCATTAAAACAGATAGAGCATACACTTTTGCGACATTCACCCATTTAATTTACCCTGCCACGATACGTACAACAACTAACATAAATTCTGACAGATCATGGTCATCTGTTGGCTAAAACGCTAGGCACCTTTTAACGCCAATCACGATACTTCCACTTTGAAATTGTCTTAAAAAAAAATTTGAAAGAAGCAACATAATACAATTTTGCAAAAATGTTGCCACAGGCAAGTTTGTATAATGAGCTTGGGTTGTAAAAAATCACAAAATCATCAAAACAATTTGCAAATAAAATATTGCTTCCATCACCAATTATTGTGAATTTCCAGAGCCATCCTGTGACCTTTTTGTAGAGTTCAAGTGAAAAAATAACAGAGAAAGGCAGTAAAGCGTGGCGGCAAGTGTCAGCACTAGCACTGCTGCTACCTAGCATGTGTCGCACGTTGGGCAAGTCCCTGGACACACATAGCAGGATAAGTGGCTGCCCTCCAGAGAACTCCAGGCATCTTACCCAGCAAAGGCACACAAAAGAGCACAGCAATCCACTGGTAACACAACAAAGCACAGCACTATAGTTAGAAAAAAAAACCCTGCTAGTGTTTTTGTATATGATTTGGGGAGTTTTAGGACTGTGACCAAATACAGTGGACTATAACTGCATTCTACTTGAGAAATGGAATGAGCCCAAAAACGGAAACTTGTACCCCTTGAGCCAAGTAGATTTTAAAAGGAACTTTAAAAAACTCCATATTTCACCAAGGAACAAAAAGGCAAAACTGCTTTTTCATTGCAACGAAAATGCATGCTGATCACTAAGTAAAAAAGAAAAAAATATTTTTAGGTTGAATCCCATCTGAACCCAAGTCTGAATCTCACTTGGACAACCTGGACTATGATAAGAGTCTCTTCAAAAATATGTGTTATTAAAAAAATAAAATAAATAAAATAATCAAAAGATGCATGACACTCCTGGTCTACACTGTTGGTGTTGTTAGACATAAAAATGTATATGGGTGTATAAAATGTAATGAAATCCTGTGTCACACTGAAGGAAGGAAATGTATCTTGTGATGAACACAACAGGAAGAAAGCAGAATTGAAAACAAAGCTCTTGATTCTGAATATCCATCTCCTTTGCATGAAAACTAACTGTATTTATATATATTGGTGTAAAGAATGAGCAGAAGCAGTATGTGCAATTGCTAAAAATCAATCTTCATAGAAAGAAAAACTGCTTGACTCTAAATAGGACAAGCATCATGCAATTGAGTGAAATAGCGTTTGGAAACACTATTCATCAGGGAGCCATTCAGAGAACGCATAGCGCCTTCCCAGTGCAACAAATGAAATCACAGCCAAGTCAAAAATAGGGACAGGGCTGATGGTAGACCAAAACCTTTAAGTTTCTCCTCACAGTAAGTCCTGGAGATCAAGATGTTGACTTGGGTTTTATGGGCAGACTTTAAGGACACAAGTAATGGGTCTCTGGCATACATGCCTGGCTAACACATCTGAGAATGCCCTAACTCTTTGAACCTTGGTGAAAGGGAAGAAAGCTCAAATACTTGGAAGACAAGCGGGGTGGATTGTGAGGATGGAGGCGCAGGTTTTGGAACAAGGTCAGTTCCTTTAGAACACAGTGAGGGGTTTCTAACAAAGGACGCATTCACAGTGACCAGTCGACTCACAGTAGCAGGATTTCGCACATAAATCAGCCTTGCCATCCCTTTGTGGGGCACACAGTAAGTTTACAGTGACAAAAGCCTTCCCCCCTTTCTGCCCCCTGGGACCCCTCATTTCTGGCACCTACTTTTCCAGGCAACAAAAAGATGACCTCTTGTTGTCGAGGCTCTTTAAAAAGATAATAACTTGGCACTAGTAGCAATAATGGTATTGGATATGCCATGCCAGCAGGGTCTTATTTAAAAAGGCAATGCAAATCACAAGGTTACAGTTTTGGCCATTTAAAATGTGTTCCCCAAACAGAATGAACAAACTTTGACAGGTGTCTTTTTTTACGAAAATGTATTTTTATTCTAATAGGTAAAAATAATGAATCTACATCTAAATCTGAATGTAATTAACAAATATATGTGTAGAATTTTGTATTCGAAACCAAATGGCTTTTCTTTTCTGTTTTTTTATCTGAAATGCAGAAAGTTGTGGGTGAGGGGCCGGGGGAGGGTAAGGGGATAGAAATACCGTTTTTTAAAGTATTAAAAAAAAATTATGCCTAGTCCTACAGTTTAAATCCATATACAAAACATATGTGGTGTGTGTGTGTGTGGTGTGTGTGTGGGTGGGTGTGTGTGTGTGAAAAACGTGGACGTATTGCTTTTATGTACATCGCTGAAAGAGAACGTGTTGCCATTCAGGCTCATTTCCTAATGTCATCCCACATTTGTCCATGTTGAATCTTGTGAACATTAAGAAGAGGATGCTTGAGCACGTATTTCTACAGATATTGCATGAGTACGCCAAGACAACAAAAGGACTCATAGGAGCAGCCTTAAGACATTTCTCTCATTTCAACATGCACATCACTACAAGTGCTTGCAGCATAGCTCTCTCAGAAGACGTGAGATTGAAATCACAGTTAAGTGTATGGTATATTCTATAATACTATTTGAATGTTTTTTTAAATGCGATATCAATGGGAACCCATGGCTTTGTCCTTGCTTGAATTAATTAATTCAGGGATTCCCAAACTTTTTCTGTCAGCGGAACTCTTGATTAAATATTTAACTTGCACGTACCTTGTTTAATATTTCAGTAATATAACAATAGATTTGCATGTTCATGGTTCTCTGATTGAAAAACAGTGTACAATTTTGCCAGCAATGTGTTAAGTTTTGCAACCTTTTACTGACATAGGTAGATTATATCAATAAAAATTAGTATATAAAAATAATAAAAATTAAATAAATCAATTAAAAGTAGGATTTCAATCACATGTAGAAGGTATAAAAAATGCACCCATAAGGGGGGTGTTCACGAGACAAATACACACAACAGACCACACACACACACACACACACACACACACACCCACACACAAACACACACAAACAAGGTCGTCTCCATAAGATGTCAAAGATTTCATTGCTGTGGGGCATGAGAGACAGAACTTTTTGTTTTAGTAGACTGCCCATCAAATAAGCATAATTACCATCAGAATTCACATGGCGTTCATAGACTCCTGAAGGCAATCGGCTACACTCGAATTAGCAACTACGATAAATCACCATTAATTAGCTAATAAAAGCCAGCAGGTGGTTGGGAGCCCACAGCCATTCCCTGGTTGTTTGAATTATGTATATTACATTGTTGCGGCAGTGAAGTAAATGAGAGAGTGAGAATAACAGTCAGGAGTCTTTGAGACCCTTGCGAACGAAAAGGGGATATTGCCTGATTCAAATATCCCACAATTCCCAGAATTCCACCCAGAGGACTACAAGTCCCTTTGACCCCTGCTCAAATAATGGAGCCAGATGGGTTTTCAGGCACTAAGCGTGTTTGAGCTGTCATTATGGGCATTGACTCTCAAGCCAAAAATCATTGTAAACCTTAGGCATACTCAACTAGTTCTCTGCTTTCGTAATCCTTCACCTGTGAAGTGGGCTCCATTTCATGGTCTAATGGTTATTAGTGAGCCTAGTGGTGGCCAGACAGCTTTGGCTAATGTGACTGCAGACATAATGAGGCTGACGGATTTCAGGGTTTTCTTGCACAAACTATTATAAAAAGATTGACTGATTGTTTTATATTTAAAGTTTTGAACAGAGTTCCTATTTTAATAAATCAAAAATTAAGATATGAATATAGGCTATAGGCAATTTTACTGTCTGGGTTGCTGTCCCTGAGTATGATTTCACATAAAGACGCATGGTAATCAGACAAGCAACTGAATGAATCACTGTTTTTGAATGTAACTGATCAAGAAAATAATAAAAGGACTCATTGTTGCTTCTGAATGAATCCACGTTTTTGAATGAATCATTTGAGTGAATGATTCAATGGTTCACTCATAAAGAGAGTCTCTTGTTTCATTCCTGAATGAATCACCATTTTTGAAAGAACCACTTGATTAAATGATTGAATGGCGTATGCATAAAGATGTTCACTCATTGCCATCTACTAGTGTATCCATGTAAACTCACGAAGTTGAAATCACAGAACTGAACAACGGCTGAACAACGGTAACTGTGTGACCGCATTTTTCGTGCATTGAGCACAACAGTGTTTTGGGGACCTGAAAACCTTTGCAAGTGCAAGTTTATGAAAATGATACCATTATTGTCTCTGTGTAAACTACAAAAACATGAATTTGTGAAAACGGTGAAAAACGGTTGACTTGTATGCGATGTGTATTAATGTTCTAGTTTTATAGAAATAGGGATGGGAAGATTCCCCGATTCGCTCGGTGCATCGGCATAAAAAGTTAACTAGGCGATGCATCGGTTTAAAAAGTGTGCATCGGCTAAGTTGGCATTTATATCGCGATGTATCGTTTCTAACATATTTGCATCGCTAAAAAAAACGATTTATTAATATATAATTGCTAGTGGATGCGCTATACTTTTATTGTTTAGAAAGTGACCAATAATATGTGACCAATTTTTTATATGTAGATTGATTTCTCCTCTCTAAACTGTTTCTCAAGCGCGCGCTCTCATCACCGCTGCTGCTGCGTGAATAAGACGCATCACAACAACACTACAGAGACCTGAGGAAAAACTGGGATTAAAGTCCAAAACCTAACTTGAAATAACCTAACAAATCAATCAGGGCTAAAGCGGTTCCAAAAATGACAAATTAAGTTCACACAATCTCTCTAATTTGTGCACGCTTATTCTTAAAGCAGACCTTAATGTCGATCATGGATCAAGTCGATCCACCATGACAAACAGCGAATATATCTGTGCTGTTTAATGCATTTTGAGACTTTGTGTTTTCCTCAGTGCATAACTGACATGTCACAGGTATATCTTTTTTCATCTGTAAATGTCAGAAACATATCGAGTGAATGAGTAAAACATACATGTTGCTAAAATATTTGTTGCTGGACATTAAATGTGTCTTTTGTAGAATTTGAAACCTACATATAAGTGTATTTTTATGATAGCAGTAACTGTAAGTGGACTATTGTAATAGGTAAATCAAATGTAAGCTAGTAGGCTACAGTAATAATTACAAAGCATAAATGAGTTAGTGTGTGTTTCTTATAGCAGTTAAAATGTAGTCATTTTCTTTATTATTTATTTTCCTTTTTAATTCAGTGATTTTAACTTTTAATTTAGTTATTTTAAATGCTTTAAAGATCAGTTTTAGATTGTAATGTTCTAATGTTCTTCTATCTGTTCTGCAAACTATAAAAGGTACAGCTGTAATAAAACCAGAGAGAAAGGCTGCATGGCTTGAAACTGTAAAAAAAAAAAAAGAGGTAGTAATATCAATGGGTTCCTATTGGTCAGTGTTAGAGGAACTCAAGCTTAGCCTGACAGTTAGCTTGCTTTAGACCAGGTTAGTTTCCCCAGCATAAGTTGCCACAGTGACTAAGCTTGATCTAGGCCTGTGTTAAATTTGCTTTATGGAACCAAATCATTTGACAATTAGTCAGATAACTGAAATAAGCCTGGCTTATTTGGTTAAATTGTTTTATGAAACAGGCCTCGAGGCGTTAAAAGTGATCATATTTTCTCCATTTCATCATATTGCATTGAATCGCATTGTTGAATGGAATCGAAATCGGCTCGCACTGCATCGTAACAGGGGGTGAATCTTATCGCATCGCATCGGTAGCTGCTTCATATGTATCTTTAATGTATAGTATCGTTGGCTATGCATCGAGATACGTATCGTATCAGCCTCAGTCATGGAGATACACATCCCTAGTCTATAGGTATGTAGAGCGTAGTGGTCATTACAAAGGGACACTGTAGCAACTACTGGCCTGGCGATGCAAATAAAACTTGTTAGTCATTTTAGTGGAGTCATGTAAAATAACTGTTTTAAAACAATGTCTGTGTACTTGAAAACTTAAAAAATGCAAAACTTCCTTTGTTTTGTACTTGTGTGTACAAACCTAATCGTAATTAATGTATCTTTAAGTGGATATTATAGATCTATTGTGAAAAATTTATTTTGCAACACTTTATTTTAAGGAAAATTCTCAATATTGCTCGTGGATTATAACATGCATATACTAGTGCATATGGCTGTTTATTAGTACTTATAAAGCACATATTAATACCTTATATGCATGGACATGTTTAGATCCATAATTTACCCATACCTGAACTTAACAATGCTATAACTATTAATAAGCAGCAAATTACTGTAGGAGTTTATTGAGGCAAAGTCATAATTACTATTTACTAACAGTGAGTGAATAGTCCCTAAACTACAGTGGACCTTAATGTTTTTTCTAGACCTGATGTTTGAAGCAAATTGTCATATCTGGGACCGTCCAGTGAAAACGATAGTCCGTCTCTTGGTAATGTTTGTCTCCTCAATATTTAGTCGCTTAAACCCGTTCCTGCAAGTCATGTTCATCGCCCATTTTTTGAGTGCAATGCCAATCTCAAACTACGAACTGATGGATAAAATCAAGTCCCACCCTACATTTTTCCTTTTCAATAATCCATTACACTTTGTTGTACCTCACAATATAGATTCAGAATGAGTGACTCACAATATGTCATCAGTGACTGTTACTTTTCAGTCAGATATCTCTGTTTGTTAGAACGAATATCTCACAATCAAGTTACTTATACAATCAATAAAGATTAACAGGGCAGGATAATTCAGTTTCACTTTACAATAAGGTTGCATTTTTTAACATTAGTTAACTAACAATGATAAATACTTCTTCAGTATTTATAAAGGTTAGTTAATGTTAATTTCAACATTTAATAATATATCATTACATTTAAATCTCTCTTAATATTATTTAATTGACCTGAGCTAATATAAGACAACAATGAAATGATTATATCTAACATTAACAAAGATTCATATATGCTGTAACAAATGTATTGCTCATGTTTGTTAATGTTACACATTAACTAACGTGAACCTAATGGGACCTTATTATAAAGTGTTACAAGAAATTCTTTAATACATCTAGAATTAACACTTGATTAAGAGCAACAAACATACCTAACGTCAGTAATTTAATGCAAATACTAAAGTGGCTAATGGAATAGATGAACTGATGCAGCAGTATGTCTTTGCCCCATGGGCTATACTGCTCCTCTCCCAGCGGATGCTTCTGTTTAAGTAATAGAGAGAGCAGAGCTTACCTCTCCTTGGGTTGCTCATTGTATCATCCTGCCAATTCATAATTAATGATTGCTGTTTTTTCTGCCCTGAAATTAAGTACTGTTTATTGTGAGAAGCAATAACAAAGTGGTGCTTAATTGTGTTCATAAAAAAGTAATTTATTGCATTTTTGGATGATGGTTTGCTCAAGTATTTGTTATGTATCCTTTGGCAGAGACTTTATATTCGAAATGACTCTCTGGAGCACCTTGTTGTCTTTTTCAAAGGCATGATGGTATGTTTGCAATTGTAACGATGTTCAGTCCCCCAGTATTTGTGTTGATAGCTCAGACTTGTTGACTGCTAAGTTACCAGCACTTCCTCTCTAAACAGTATCCTTTTTTTCCCCAGAAATATATTTCACAGTGCCAAAGACAACAAAGTGCATATGTCTTCATCATGACATAAAAATACAGAAGATGTTCTCATTTCAACGTACTTCTCAGTGTAATTCATTAATTGTATGTGAGGCAATGAGATAGAATTGTAAACTAGCATGTCTCTGAGATAGAAACAACTTTTTTCTTTCTACATTTTTCTTCCTCAGAAAATGGGTCCTTTTCTTGGGGACTCGTGTCCTCAGGCACTTGCTTGGCACAGGGTAAAAGAAGTGGCGACATACGTTCATGTAAGTGGGCCATAGTAGCAGATGGGACACTGATTGCTCTGTTGTTTACAGCTGTTTGTGTCCCTTCATGTGACTCAAACTAGCAGCAAAGAAAGCAATGTTGCACCCGAGTGCAGAAATTATTTGTGGCCCCCATTATGAAGTGGGCCAAGTGCTCCAAACTGTAATGGACCTTTGGCAAAATGATTTTTTTTTTCATTTTGAAGATTGTTAGTGTGGTATTGCAGCAGATAAAATGACTAAATAATGACTTTAAAGTGACACTTTGATTCTCAAAGGCCAAAACCTTACATGACAGAATATTCCAAATGTTTATGATTGTCAATTGCTCCAAAACATGTCATGATACCACAAAACTCTCCCTGACTACAACTCAGCAGCACAAGCATTGGTAGCCCGCAGCCATCAGTTGATGTATTTCGAACAGTAATCAGCCTTTTATAAAGATACTTTGGAGACCGTTACTGCTACAAGGATGTAATTCAGTATAAAACACTCCGTTTTTTTTCCCCTGTCATGTGTTAAAAGACTAATATTTATATGCATTAGATGACATATTGCAATGAAGCAATGTATTTGTGGAAGTGAAAAAAATTAACTGCTTAGTTTACATTCAATTGTAGTAAGTTAACTTAAGCATATCTAATAAATTTAACACAACGCGTTACAGGTAATTTAAGTATTATCCTTGGACATTTATTAAGGTTAAAATTGTAACCTCACCATTACATATCCTGATGTAACAATAAGTTAGAAATGAGATATCTAGACAAAACAAACAAACAAACAAAACAAATAAATAAGCAAAAAACACAACACATACAAACAAACATATAAATAAATCCATCATGTGCAAAATGTAGGCAGATCCTTGTTGTGTTTAGTGTTAGCCTGCATTGTGGTATAAGTAAACAAACTGCATTTCAGCACAATAATCAGCTGCCTCAAGTATTGAGAATAGGTTATTTTTAATTACATTCCAAGCCTTTTTCCCCCAACACCTGTCAAAGAGCATTGAGCTCTATAGAAGCAGTTAGCTAAAAGATTATTTAAAGGTTCTTCACACATAGTAACAGTTCTAGTAAGATCCATGTCGTCCTGAAGAACCCGTCTATGCTGAAATGGTTCTTTGTTTTAAAATTTAGGTTTGTTTTCTGTTTTTCTGTAACAGTAAAAATATATATATATTTTCAAAGCCACCTCATTATTGATCATCTGGAGCTCAACGATCCAACCGACTGTCAACACACTCTCAGGTACCTGATATCCTTCTTAAAATGTCTAGAAATTTTAACTGTCAAATTGTAACTTGTAATCATGTCTTTTTCTTTCTTTCTTTTTTTCACGGAACATGCAAGTGTGATCATCTCTGTTCGATTGAGGATACTTCTCCAATAAGCAAGTAAGTGACAAACACACTGAATGTTTGATCCATATTGTAAAGTTTAGTTTTTTTCTTTTATAATTATTTGGGTTTATGCATAAATATGCCCAGTCACAAAAACATTAAAAGCTATTCCATGCCTTTTTATATTGCAACGGGCTCACATACTGTCAATTCACAATGTCTGCTTTTAGCACCGTCATTTTTGATGCAGTTTCCCATCTCAATAAATACAAAAGTACCTAATTCACAAATTGCTGTCAGTTTTTTTTTATTGTTTGTTTGTTTTTGTTGTTGAAAAACACTAATAGAGACTTCATAATATAAGTCCAGACAGATAGAGAGCTAAAACACATTATATTAATAAACAGTAAAAAATAAACAAATAACATTTGGAAAATACATTTATTAAAAAGGTTCTTTATAACACCATTGAGGTTCTATATAGTTCTTTCAAAGCATGGTTCTTTATGGAGACTTAAAAAAAGGTTCTGCTATTGTTACAAGCTGAAGAATTCCAATATGGTACTGTTTAAAACCATTTTTCTTAAGAGCATACTATTGCTTTACTGCTTGATAAAAACATTAACATTAACAACAACAACAACATAATAATAATAATTTTAATATAATATTCAAATATCGAAGTGAGAACAATTTCCCCCAGTTTTTACAAAGTACTGCAGTGTTGTACCTTAGGCTACAGTTAGTGAATGGTGGCGTGTTTTCCTTCCGTATTCTGTAGTCAGCATTTCCAGCATCTGTGATTAGTGATGTGAGCAGTGAACACCCCCCAGGAAACAGAGTACGAGCCGCTGCGACATGGGTACATAAAGACCAGCCCCCCCCCCACGCCCCAGGGCGTCGCCCCACCCCCCGTAAACCTCTACTGAACATCTCATTAGTGAAGAGAGGGAACAGACAGACAAGTGAAAGCTCTTTAAACAGGGCAGCTCTCTCTCTTTCTTCTTTCTTTCTCTATGTCTGTTTCATTGGCCCAGATCTCTGCTCTCTTAGCTTGAATGAAACACACCCCCAGTGTGTGAAACAATTACATCAATTGAGGGTGTGACATTACAATGAGACTCTACCCCCCTGTAAGGTGAAGGCCAACCCTCTACCCTCCACAGTCACTATATAAAACCGAAAAACCGAAGGAACCAAACTGATAATCTTTTTTTATCTATGCTCACCACACACACACACACACATATATATACATATATATTATATATTATATATTATATATTATATCATAACAAGTGCAATATATAGAATTCAACATAAAACAATGGAAAGGGTTACACACAAACCGCCTATTTAATAGTTTTTTTTATTTTCAATGGACACATTTAATAAGCAAATTTTTTATTTAAAAGTACCTGTTTGCAAATCCCTAAAAAAAACAACAACAACATGTGTTTATATTTTGAAAGTAGTTTTACAAAATAAGACAACATTAAACAATGGAATAAAGAGACAAAATAATAGGATAAACATATTAAGAAAAGGCTATACGTGATATTTCACAAATACTTATATAACGTTTCGTTGGGTGCATTACATGCATGCATAATGCAATATAGTCAGAAACTTTTTAAAGACGTTTTTAGGTTTTATGCGCACTCCATCGAAGTCATTTAGTACGTTCTGCCTGTGGTCTGTCGCTGTAGCCCCGGGCCTCTGGCGCATGGCCGGGCGTCGTGTCATCACACCAACTGGGTTTTTGATGAGAACCTGACCCCAGCGCCTCATCTCTCACCGCTGTCTCATTGCTTTTATTTACATCTGTCTTTAGCATTCTAATTACGCGCTTTATTGCTTTAGCCTGGAGGAGTCCACGGAAGCAACGACGGGACGCTTTGAGTTTTTAACTAATAATAAGGACCCGTTAAATCCCACCCACGGGCAGACAGCACCCGGCACGTGCCTAATTATGGCCGACAGATCATGATAAGGAACACATTACCTATTGACAATGTGCGAATTATACAGTGACTTTTTAGGGGGTCAACTATTTCTAGGAGAAATCAGACAAGGCTCACTATGTGGCGCCCTATCAGAAGATTTTTTTCTTTTTTCTTTTTATGCCTGTTAACAGTTTTAGTTACATACGTGTGGTATTTTAATATGTGATAAGGTGAGAAATAAAAGACATGTATACAATGTACAATGCGAAATGTTTTCTATTGAATTGGTACGACTTTTAGAATGTATGCTATGTGTATTTAAAGGGTTATTTTCTTAATTACTTACGGATGCAATTTATGATTTAGATTCAAAGTAATTTTTGCAAACCTTCAAGTCGGTTATACTGCGTGTTAGAACTTAATTCACCTGCCAGAACCCAATTAGCTTACATGATTGTGTGATATCCTCATCATTTTACTTAACACTGCGAAAAATTAGATGTGATTTCCCGCTAAATACCTGTCTTGTTGACTTTCAGACTGGAAACAATGGTGTATCCTGCCTAGTGCTCAGGAAGCCATACATCATTCAGTAGGAGAAAGAGAAAACTTTTAAACGGTCCTTTACGCTTTGCAGAATTTTATAAAATAGCATCAATACCAGGGTGCAGAGTCTTTTAATGAGCTCTCAACTTTAAAGACTTGAAGGATATTAACAAGCTGCTTGACAAATGATGCTTAGAAGCACATTAAAGACGCGGCTAATGGGGCGCATAATGACGGCTAATTTTCGATCAGATATAAATTAGAGCCCCCAACAGTTATTTGCCTTAAGGACTTTATGTAAATGATTCTGTTCTGTATAAACTGAGGACAGAGGGGATAGAGAGAGAAAGAGAGAGAGCGAGAGGGGCAGTCCTTGCGGGTATGATGAATAGATCTGCAGCGGAGCACGGCTGTCAAACCTCAATGAACACACACATCCAGCAGACAGCTCTACCACCTTCTCATTATTGCCAAATGCGCGATCTAACTGCGACTTGCTCATTTGGAACGGCGCAACAGCGTCTGCGAATAAGAGAACGCAACGTGTTGTGCGTTAAAGCCTAAATGAATTTCTTGGCGAGCAGGAAGAAAACCAGAACTGGGCGAAAAACATGCTCATCCTAGACTCTTCAATATTTAATCACCATAGGCCTCTTTTGAAGACACACTTTTCAACAGTATGCCACATTCTGTGGGGTGTACTTGCAGCGTAAGGATAGTAAACTGATTTTGCTTTAAATAAGAATGGTGTTCAATCAGTGTGTGCATTTGTTCATTAGGCGCTTTAGAAAATTGCATTTGTTCACCTGACGCACCGCAAACGGAATCGTTTCAGAAAAATATGGAAAGTAAATTAGTATTAATATTTTTTTATGTTTTGTTAAAATAAACCTATATCCCAAAATCTGGCTATTTAGTTTTTTGATGCATCGAATCAGATTCATATGGTTTTATCAGTGAAAATAAACCCTCAGGCTAATGTTGTGTCGAATAATTGTAAATAATTTAATTAGTTAATTCAAATTATGATAACAGGCAGGCTAGGCTAAATATTGTGAGACGTGACAAACCTGTACTAAAGCTAAATCTGTTAATGACTTTTGTGTTGCAGTAGAATTGGCAGTAGTTTTCTCACTGTAGTATTATTGCTATTTTTTATTGTTACGCTAATATTATTTATCATTATTTTCAAAGCATAAAGGTCTGCATTATGGTTTTATTATTCTAGATTTTGTATTTCGCTCATTATCATCACAATTATTGGTTTATCCATTTAATCATATATGCTTTTTAAACTCTTTATCGCCTTTGGCCAGTTATTTTAACCGGAGTGTGTGGAGTGTGTGTGTGTGTGTGGTGTGTGTGTGTGTGTTTGTGTGGTTTATGAGGACACAAATTTGTATAGTGACATGGGTATGACATAGGTATTACACCGAGAAGGTGATTTATGAGGACATTTTCAGGGTCCCCGTAATTCAAAAGGCTTATAAATAATTCAGAATGAGTTTTTTGAAAATCTAAAAAATGCAGAAAGTTTCCTGTAAGATGTAGGTTTAGGTGTTGGTGTAGGGCAATAGCACATACAGTTTGTACAGTATAAAAACCAATACGCCTATGGAGAGTCCCCATAAACCAAAAAAACAAACCTGTGTGTGTGTGTGTGTGTGTGTGTGTGTGAGAGAGAGAGAGACAGACAGAGAAGAGGAGAAGAGAGAGAGAGAGAGAGAGAGGAGTTCAAGACATGGTGAACTTGTGTATTCGTACATGTATTAGTGATTTGTTTTGTTTAAGATGTTTTACGATTATTACACCTCTGTGAAACTATTCAGTTTCAAACTTTTTTTTAAATTATACCAATAATGCCTGTGGAGGGGAACAAATCTAAATACAGTGGACATCAGTGACAATACAATACATGTTCAAGTACTAAATAAGGGGTTCCAACACGTCAGAGGCCTGTGGTTTGTCTTAACGTGCTTTGATGGCAGACACTTGGGGTAAATGTACAGTTAAAATATTCTATTCGTAGGTCCCCAGGCGGAGCAAGACAGTCCCTGGCTTCATTAAAATTTCATCACTATCCCTATGAAAGGGGGGAAATGTTCAGGGGGAAAGAGAAAGAAAACAGACGACCTAATTATAACAAAGGAAAACAGCGCTGCCCTTTCGTTTCTGAGCGTGACCACCTTGGTTTTTAAAGCATGAGAATCACATGTATGCTATGCCGCTAACAGGTCAGTGCCCTCTCTTGGATCAGTTTAATAAAATGACACATTCGCTTTTCTTGGAAATATTGAAAAGTAAGCGCACCAGTGTGTGTACAAAATGTTCCTATAGTTTAGTCTACCTCTCTGGTTCCCCCTGAATGCATGCGTTAAAAAAAAAATCGATCGATAATTTTCGCACCTATCTGAAAGTTAATTAGGGGGTAGCTCGCTCGGGATAGGCCATTTCGTCCACGAAATTAATTTCCATTCCCGACCAGCATCTCCACGTCCAGCCCTCCATGCCCGGCTGTAATTAACAGCTCCAGTTAATGATTACTTACTTAGTAATTATCTGATTTTCATAATTCCATGTGTAATTTAATAATTCGTTCATATTATCGTGTTAAGTGATAATCTCGTTTAGGAGAACTGATTTCCTCCTTTGAAACTGGTTAGAATTGAGGAGAACTTTAGGGTCTATTCAGTCAGTGAATTAATTACATTAAAACATTTTTTAAAAATCTATAAAAAATATAAATAAATCCCAGAAAAAAATTTAAGCCTAACTAAATACTTTCCGAGTGTTTTTCCCAGCTAAAAGAATTATGTTGTCATTTTTCAAAGGCGTTCAAAAATTGATAAAATAATAATAATAATAAACACAATTTTGCGAAAATATTTATATTACATTCGTGTTTTTCAAAAGAGCAAAACGAAATGCAAATTGCATTCATCATCTGCTAAATCCCTTGAAAATAGGCATGAAACATCAATGGCAAAACATATTCTATTCAGGCGGCTGTCCGTGGTGCTGAAAGCAATTGGTACGCCTAGAATGCCATGACATGCGCCGCTACTGAGATGACACTCCCGTCTCTCTCTCTCTCCTCTTTTTTCTTTTTTTATACGGCCTAACAGATGTGAGAGTATTACAGGTTATTCGCCCGTGTTTGAACTGAGTGTGCAGTCTTTCCAAAGGGATGCCTATGTCGGCAGAAGAACGAGAACCATCGACTGTGGATTTAAATGAAGCCCGGCACGTTGGCAGGCGAGGTGTTTTTCTGGCGGCCTGACATCTGGCAGCGCTGTGCTCGAGGGACCTCCCTAGATCTCTATAGACTTCATGATTAGACTCTAATAGAATATTAGCATTTGCTCTCAGGTAGGCTTCTAAGGGTTGCGAATGCTAGCAGCAGCAAGTCGTTCGTGGAAATACCAAGCGTAGCTCTACAGCTCACGAAGATGTCAAGACGTCTTTTTTTAGGCAAACAGCAAGATACTAAACTAATCTGAGTACCCATTTGTATCTTGCAAGAGAAATAAGAAAATTGCACATTGGTGGTAAAGACACGTGTAATCCACACAATGAGCAATACAATATGGAGGCAAACGGTTCAATTATGTTTAACATAGTCCATGAAATGTGTCCTTGAAAACGTCAGATGTTTGAAAACTCTGTTTAGGCCTTTGGATATAAATGAACCCATTGAGAACGTTCAATAAAATGTTAAAATGTTGTTCTTTAATGAAACACATAGTTCAATTCAATTATCAAATAGTAACTTAAATATACATCGATGTTATAAATTAATGAATTGATCCGACAATTAAACCTAAAGCAACAGACATTACAGTTACCGCAGTTAAAACAGCAATACAGCAAATACCTGTACGGATATGTCCAAATGAGATATTTACATTTTACGTGAATGCGTCCATGAAACTCATCTTTTTCATTAAGAAAACTTTACTCAACATGGTGAATTTAACAAGCAACGACTCCATAATTATACGCGTATATTTATACAAATAAATAAGCAGATAACACACATGAAAATAATTTCAAAGAAAATGTGCTCATATATCTCTCGATTGTGCCTTTTCGAAACGTTAGAAGAACGAAAGAAAACATAAAATAAAAGTGGCCTGTTTCAAGCAGTTTCCCCATTTGCAGAGGGCCACGTTTTCCTTGTTGTCTCAATATGATTTTCTCAAGCAAAAACGTGGAGGGAATCCCAATAAATATGTAATGAAGTAAACATTACCTCACATGATAAATAGTTCATAAGAAACGTTAGAGCGCAGGCGTATTGCAACAGATATTTGGCTGAACAAATCCCATTACTTAAAACAACTGAACCTCTCCTCGTGTTCAGTATATCCAATATGTTCTATTTGAATAACTAAGAGATCAGTTATAGCAAAGATGCCTTCACAAGAAAAATATGGATATTATTATCGCCCATTGCCTAACTGTAGGCTATGGTTATCATTACTAAAATCACAGAAGTGGAATTAAGAAGACGACAGACAAAACTATGCATGTAACAGCTAAATCAATAATTTACAAGTTTGGGGTGGTTTGGGGTTTTGTTGTGGTTGGGGGGGGGGTTTTGGGGGGGGGGGTCGGTTTGGTTTTTGGGGGGGGGGGGGGGGGAGCTGTTTGGGTGTTATCTAATAATGTTGCAGAATCGTTCGTGGACTTAATTTGTGATGTCCTCTTTTTATCTAATGAACCCTGAATTAACACCAGATTGAAGCGTGACATGCTGAGAAAGAAATATTTTAAAAGAGAAAAACTGACAAGACACTGTCACTACTTTGACCTGAAGTATTTTCCCCCTCTCAGTTTATAATTGATCAGTTTATAATAATTACTGGTGTTACGTGTAGCTCGATACACAACACTTTCTGGTAAATGACTAAAATATGCTATTCAGCTTCAGGCAGGCTGTCTGATTGAGGTTTAAAGAGTCTTGCTCCTCTGATATAGAAAGTGTGCTAGAATAAGTGAGGAAAAACGAATGGTCTTACTTGATCAGTCAAACGATCCTTTAAATGATTCCACATCCCCTTTGCGTAATACGCGACAGTGATTTGGTATTTTCAAATGTCTCTTTTGAATGTCATGAAATTCTGGTTCAATGCACAAGTTATTGATGATTGAAAAAGGTGTGAGATAAGAAATATTTTACAAATCGTCTCTAAACAGTTTTAGGAGTCTCTCGACACGTCATGTTGGTTTTCTGGTCGAGCTAGATGCAGGCCGAATATTTCATGCGTTTCTGTTTCTGCCTCTGGTTGCAAAACCAAACCCGCACTACGTTCTTTTTGAGGTCCAGCTTCTCTGCGATTGCTGCAATTTTCTCTGAGGATGGACGCGGCTGAATAGCAAAATAAGCTTCGAGGGACCTTTTCTCGGGGGCCGCGATGGAGGTCCGCTTCCTCTTCTTCTCGGCCCCGTTGAAGAGATCGGGTTTGTTGAGTTTCTCCCGGTGCGACTGTTCAGCCTCCTCCAGCCAGGCTTGCAGGATGGGCTTCAGGGCGATCATGTTGTTGTGGGACAACGTGAGTGATTCAAACCGGCAGATGGTACTCTGACTTAAAGAGCCTACGCCAGGAATCTTCAGGTTGGCCAGCGCTGACCCTACATCCGCTTGTGTCACGCCGAGTTTGATCCGACGCTGTTTAAAGCGCTCAGCGAATGCCTCCAAGTCCCTGGGATCTGCATCCACGTCGCTCATGCAGCTCATGTGGGATGGCAGCCCATGGACGTGAGCCATGTTGATGGCAGCTTGGTGCATGTGGTTCATGCCTGCCATGTGGACAGGGTGCGCAGGCGTGGAGACCACCGAGCCGTCTGGCCCGGCCATGGCTCCAGCAAGTGCAAGTCCTGGGGTGATGTGATCGAGCAGGTCGCCCTCCAGTGCCTGGTGCGGCTGGTGGTGGTGATGGTGGTGGTGGTGGTGATGGCCCGCGAGAGCTGACGGGTGCGAGATGGGCACGGACGACGAAGAGGAAGATGACGAGGTGCACGGATGCGTGTTCATGGTGTGGTAGGTTGTGTCCGGCTTGAAGGGGCTGTGATGAGGAGGGTGATGATGGCTTTTGGTCTGCGAGACTATATCCACCGCCGCCAGAGCTTCCGCGCGGGCCAACAAACTCTCATCCAATCCGCCGAATATATTGCTCTGCAATTGCAAATAGAATGCACACATAACTGTCAGCAGGGAATTCGCGCTCCACTCCGTGCTTTTAAAACATTTCCAGCATGAAAAAAAAAAAAGAAATCCTAAAAAAGAACACACAAAACAAGACACATGCAACATCCCAGGTCATAAAAATTAATACGAAAGGCAAACCCGGCTGAATACATAAGTTGGGAGGGAAAAATGGAGGTGTTGGATGATTTGCTGTGCAGACATGAAAAAAACATCAAGCAGAAAAAGTGGGCTGTCAAACTGTGCCTTTAAGCGGTGATTATGCAGAATACGTACCGGTGGGGTTGGGAGACATGCTCGGCGCATCGCCTCCGAGCTGCCTCCGCTGCTGATGATCGAGTTGCTGTGTCTGGACGTCGAGCAGCAGGACGAGGGCGCGTTGGAAGTCAAAGTGGAAGAGGACGAAGAATGCAAACTGGAGTATTTGGGCTCGGCCAGACTGGTGTGGGGCATGGCGAACGCCTGCTTGCTGTTCAGAGACATCATCATCATATTTGCTACCGAGCCTCGGCGAGTTCCTTTTAATAAGTTAAGACTCCGCCTTCTTCTTCTTCGACTGGAGTTCAAGCCCAGTCGCTGCGTGGAAGTCTCAAGTCTCTGGCGTTGCAACGATCGTGAAGAGGATGATGCACCACGTCTCTAGATAGCTCGTCTAGTGCTGCTGCCTAATGGTCTGAGAGAACGATCTCCTGGTCGCTTCGTCGCGTGCCGTGGCTAGAGACGTGCCGCGAGCACCAGTAAGCCATGCAACCTGTCGGTAAACTCCTTCAAAGATCACGTCAACTCTTACCAAAACGCTCCACAGAAATGTTCCTCCGCCTTTACAAACTATCTTACATTTGTCACAGCGGAGGCTGATGTCTTTGGTGAGTTTGTCTTTGCTCACGCTTTTAAAACGAGTGCAAAAAGTTTCTTCTCTCTTCTCTTCTCTTCGTGCAAATCTCCAGAACGACGTTGAATATCGCTCGTTAACCTTTATCCCGATTCTTGCTGAATTTGATTATGAGATAAAGGTGGCAGTCGACTACATTCAATGCTGCGGGGACTCGATCTGTCTGTGCTCCAAGGCGAAGGGCAGGCTGCGTCTCTCTCTCTCTCTCTTGCTCACCCATTCGCTCACCCCCTCTCCTCTTACACACTCTCTCGGCTGTACCTGAAAAACCTTTCAAGATTTATTATTCTTCATTAGCCACCGCACCGCTGGGGACCCTGCGCATGGGCAGTTGCAATGACTGGAGCTGGTATTGTATGTTACTTCAATAAAGTTATTGAGGAAGCACCATGGTTAAAGAAATACAATGAAAGCAGAACTGTATTCTTAAGTTAAACATTTCAGTGTTATAATAATATCAAGAAGGTTTATTTAAACATACGTTGTATATTGAACAGACGTGCATGTGTAATTATTCTGTAACGTTTATGTATAATGCCAAACTTTCATTATGATAAATATATATATATTAGAAATAGTCTGTGCTATTTCATTCGTGAATGGAAGCTTGGTCGGAGAAACGTGGATGAATATGAAGAAATCACCATAGACAGCTTCATCATCTGCTGTCCCTTTTGGGTGAAATAAATCAAAGTAAAACGCACGACTATCATTCCATTATAGCGAGGTCATTTGATATACCGACACGCATTAAACAAATCGGGTCCGGTGAAATATCGAAATATTGAATTTAAATTAGATTTATATTTGTTCGAGAGTCATTCAGTAATTAACCTGCTTTGATTTTATTTAGAAAAAAAAAATCTGCTTCGCGTTGACGAATTGATTAGTTTTCCCTGTTAAATAGGTCAAATAAATGTTAAATAAATAGTTAAATAAATAGGAAAGCCATTTGAGTTATCATTGAGCGTGTGTTATGAATTTGATGTCCCAGCAGAACAGGCTACACTGTGTGAAGTATTTCATTAATGACAGAAAAGCGGATTTTTTACAACTCTTTAGGATTTAATTGCAAACCCAATACAATTATATACTCGTCGCAGCGGGCTATTATCATATCTTCGTTCTAATTAGACTACTTCATCAGTGATTTCATTAAAAACCTTTAATCATGTTCTAATTTGTTTAATCTATTCGAGTCCATTGGATGGGGTAAGTGATGCATCATAGCTACCGAGTAACCTCGCATGTTCAAGTGCACAGCTAACGTGAGATCCAAATTTTAACTTGAGCTAAAACTATTCGAATGCATTAAATGTATTATTTCCGCATTAAATATGCTCAAATCTTCCAAACAGTAATTACAATTTATAGTTTAACAACGAGCTAATATCTGTCAAAGATATGCCACATGCAAAACATTAAAATATCTCATTGCGTAAATGCATTATTCTGTGGAGACATACTCTGAATATGCCAGTATGTATGTTTATATCTTAAAGGATTGTTTGTCATCAAATTTATACTAATTAAGAAATTAAATTAGCGTAAGTGTTGGATCTTGTCTCTGTTGTTGGGGGGAAAACGCATCCCGACTCTGGCTAAATAACAATTAGTTTAAAATTAAATTAAAATAAATAAATAAAACAACTAAATACATAAATATGAAGAAAAAGTCTCCGTTTCGGATGTTACGGATTCTTATGTATGTCGGCGTAGAATTTGTCCCATGGCAATCACAGTTTTTTTTGACGATTGTGCAGGAAGTTGAGAGGTACAGTAGCTCTCCAAAGGGAGGGCCACCCCTGGCGCGCCTGCTCAGGAGACTTCAAGGCCCAATCACTGTCTCCTTGTATATACCCAAAGACTGATTTATGATGAAACTTTAACGAAATCGTTTAAATTTCACCACCCCTAAATCGGCAAATGAAAATTTCATTAACAACGAACCACAAAAAAAGTTTAGGCCTATATAACCTCAAATAAATCAATTAGGTTTCGCTCTGAGACGATTGAGTTTGAGGAGTAGTTTTGTCTCACTGTAGCATTGAGAAATGTATTTATCAGGGCGATTTAATTGCTCAGCTTTAATATATCAGTTTAAAATGAATCTGATCTAAACTAAAATACATAATCAGGTGGCCAAAGTGTCGTTTGGACAAATGTCTTTGCACAATTTACAAATAATAAATCGCATTGCATTTCAGTAAGTAATCATGGAAATTTGGCCTTTTAACATTTAAATTACATTACATCTTTAACCCCCTTCATCTGTCTGTTTTTCTTCTCCTTCTGTCTCTGTCTCTTTCTGTATCTGCCTCTTATTTGATGATATTGTGTTTCAATTTGTATTACCAGACAGGTGCTTTTAGGAGCTAGGTTTGCAAAGATATTTCTCCTCCTTCAAAAGCTATGTCCGCATGCTCATAAATACACTTTTATTTTCTCCACTAAGAAAGGATACTCTCATAGGAATTCTGACTAAAATTGAGCTTCATAGACGTTTTCCTTTACATATAAATAACAGTGCACCAGTAGCAACAACCCAAAACAGGAGGATAAAAAAGCAGGGGGTGAACAAAATAACATCCAGACTTGATGTACAGTAGCTCAGGTGACTTGTTTGCTTTTTTTGACGTACATCAAAAATCAAGGTATGCCGCTGTGGAGCTTGTGTGCTTTACACAAAGACATTCTCACGAGCATCCCTCAGGAGCCGAGAACGTTAACAATCCCAATTACATCCGGACCACCAGAGACAGCTGTTTTAATACCCACCGCTCCTTTGTGCCACCGACACAGTCACTGCAGCTTGCTCTAAGAATACAAGGACAAAGGATGCATCACCGGAATGTGAGAAGGAAAGAGAAAGCTCAAGATAAAGTACAGGAGAAATAAAGAGTAAAAAGAAAGATTGCGAATGTGCCATGCATGTGGGAGTGTGCAGGATATTTAGAGAGAGAGAGGGGGGGGGGGGGGGGTCAAGAATCACAAGAGGTTGTGTGTATGTGAGGAGAAGACAGAGAATGTGTTTTTGTGTGTGAGTGAGTGAGTCTCTTTCTTCCCTGTTCTCAGTAGCAGGAGTTTAATTCACAGCAACCTCTCTCAATATGCGGTCTTCACTCACTAGGAACCAGTGGATGCACAAAGGACACGGCCTTAGCAATTAGCTCCAAATAAGCAACATTAGACCTTCCTCTGTCTATTTTTCTACAGATCTGAATGTCTGAAAGAGAACAGGTAATGGTAATGTATTACCACACAAATGAAGCTTTGAGAAATATATATTTGAAGACATATTACTTCCTCA
The DNA here is from genome assembly GCA_018155175.1 of Sinocyclocheilus anophthalmus. NCBI lineage: Eukaryota > Metazoa > Chordata > Actinopteri > Cypriniformes > Cyprinidae > Sinocyclocheilus > Sinocyclocheilus anophthalmus. The sequence goes on along the minus strand of JADLZN010008517.1, from coordinate 37,995 downwards.
AATGCACGTAAAACCAGTCGTTTTGATTAGAGTTGAGAGACAGGATGTCATCTGAGCAGATCACATGCCAAAATGTTTCCATGACACCAGTAACTATACCAGCCTAGTAGAAAAGCCAGAGTCTCGATCTCAGTAATGTTCATTTACTCTAAGACTTCAGGGCAAAGCAGGATAAGGTCAATCCTCATAATGATGTCACATACCTCTAGGTCCTCCAAATCAATATACTGTAGAGAGGTTCACTGCACCTGTCATTGCATCAAATAAGGCACTGGTTAAAAATTGTGGCTTTGTATTGGTCTCACTGGATGATATGAAAAATATCAACTTCCCTTTTGGCATTATTCATTATTTAATTGTAAATCTTGGAGTTCATGCCACCATATACCATAATAAATAAATAAATGGATGAGAACCTTGTATGTAATTTTTGTCTCCCCCCACCCCCCAGTTTAACTGTTCACAGTTAAGTGCAAAAAATATGCATATGTAATATGTTATTGTAATTTAAAATAAATAAATTTTTAAAATGTAATTTATTATTATTTTTTATTATTATTACTATTGTTATGCATGATTTCCAAAAAAATTCAAGACGTATTAAGCACCAACAATATTATTTGAGCACCAAATCTGGAATAAATATATATATATAGTAAACGGTTCTTTTAAATAGTTAAATTCCATAATATTAATATTTTACTTTATTTAAGATCAAATAAATGCAGCTTTGGTTAGCATAACAGAACCTTCAAAAACATTTTAAAAAATCTTAAATGGACGGTACGTAAAGCACAACATCATAACATTTGCTGCATGTGAGGAACAGCATATCAGCTGTTTTTCTTATGATTGCTCATGAACTGTGCTGCTTCTGAATTCAATCCAATACAGTTGAAAAATCTCTCTTCCTCTCTCATTAAGATGACTGTACCAGGTGATAACATATAGCATGTCATGAGATGTCTAATGGCTGATGCTAATTGACCCCCTTTCCACCTTTCTTTTGCACAAATGAAAAGACTTCCCCCTTCCTCTGATGGAGCATGTCACTATCTGATCCAACAAATTAAAGAGCTCTCACTTGTCACACTGTCACAGCATGCAGCATCCCGCTCATCAGCCATAATTATAATTTTTCCCCTTCATCCAATCACCTGCCAAACACCCTTTTTAAAGCTACACTGAAGCACAACATGCCTGTATTTGTGAGACATGATCTGGTGAAGTACCTTGCTTTATGGTACCTGAGAGCTCCCAGAGATGCTGATTTTTGGGGGGTGTCTAGATGTTTCTAGCACATGGTGTGAGGTAAACTGCTCATTGAATGTGTAAATTAAAACTTGGAACAGCAAATTTTCACATTCCTGACATCTACATATATCAAGATCAGGTAGGAACCAATATTTTGAAGCACAAACTATGATTATCAGGCATCTTTAGATCTTGTTGATGGTGGTAACTCTGTTACAGAGTATAGATTTTTAAGCTTGTAAAAAAAAAAAAGAGGTCATACCCAGGTTGCACTTTATTTTGATAGTCCACTATCACCTTTGCAACTAGCCTACATGTCAACTAACTCTCATTAGAGTATAATCATACGTATTCGTAGGACTCTTGGTTAGGATTAAGGTAGGGTTGTTGAGAGTAAGTTGACATGTACTTGCAAAGTTACTTAAATTTAATAGAATGTATATTGGGGGACCTTCAAAATAAACTGTTAGCAGATATAAAGCAGACAGTCTACTAATACTCTAAGACTCGAAATTAACATGTATAGTGGCAAAGTTAATTATAAGGTATTTTCTCACTACGTTATCCTGGGTTATCGTCATTCTAAACCCTGCTTCTTACCCTGGGAAAAGGTACGTTTTATTATAGTAAAAATGTAGTAACCATGGTTTTTTGGTGTACTGATATCCAGTTGTATAACCATAGTTTTAGTACAAATGGTTAAAGTATGGTTAGTGTAGCAAGACCATGGTTAATTTGTGGTTACTATGGTTTACCTATAATAACCATGGTTTTATTCTTACCTTTGTAGTCCACCGAAAAGAAAAAAATTGATAGCATTGTCGGCAAAATAACACTAGGATGTGCAATGCCAGAGCCCTTATGTAAACAAGTAGCTTGTGTTCATCCAGTCAGTGACACTGAAGCCGCAAATAGTGTGGAACGTAAAGCAAGATAATCCAGGATTCTGCTTACTCTGGTTTTAAAATAACCCAGGGTTAACTATTTCAAGTGTGAAAAGCCCTGTAGTCTAAAGTGGACTATTAAAATAAAGTGTTCCAATTGCACACGAGTACACTGGTCAATTACTGTACATCACTTTATCCATTTGAACCCTCTTTGCATTTTTGCTACAGTCATATCAATCTCTCATGTTTCTCCCTCACATCTGAATATTTGTGATGAATCTCATCTTTGAAGCAAAGTGCTTGGTTTCTTAATCATTGAAACATCAGAGAACAGTGTGTATTCTGACAGTTTCCCTCCCATCCCACTTCTCATAAAATAAAACATTTATTAATATGTTTGGTGAGCAGAACTATACAAACAACGCATTGAGCTTGCTTCCCGATGGTACACAGAGTAGGTGTTGATAAAATTGAAACTCGTCAGAACTTTAACAGTGTGTTTTATTATTCAGCACACTCACCAGCAGGGTCAACCCCAATGAACATGATGCAAAATTGTGATGATGTCAGGTCATACAGTAGCTTTGATATGAATTAAAAGTTACTGACCATAACCCTTTTTTCAGACACAATACTTTACATTCATTGGAAAAGAAAACATTTATGGACATAGTCTATAAATGAAGAATTGTCATTACTTGTGTTGGTTAAGCAAGTAATTGATGAGTTCATGCATTGATACTTGACGACATTTGAGTTTGTTCATTGCCCAGGATGTACAAACAGAAATTATGCTAATTAGGTCCAATCAGTGCAATATGTGGACTCTTACTGAATGCGACACTTTACCTGCTGACTTTGTGTGAGTAACTTTCTAATGTATGCCGTGTACCCCTTGCTATTGACAAAAATGCCTGGGCCTGATCAAAGCACAGTATTCAGTAGGTTTGTCAGGGCCATGAAGACAGGGTCTGTAACACTAATGATCTTCAAACGCTTCCCCATTGCACCAGGAGCTGCATGACTTCCAGGCAAGTCCCCCCCCCCCCCCACCCCCAAGAGAAGCCTTAATTGTGCTTGGCTTGTAGGGTGACAGGTGTCAGAGGCCCCCTTCACATCCAGCTCATCCCTCTGAACAGAGGGCCGAGTCTTTTGCAGCCCTCCATAAGCTCATTATTAGCATGATAATATAGCAACATGATGTTGTTCTAACATGCTGATGACATTTCTGAGAAAGTCTGTTACAAACATGTAATGTTAAATTTCATTTAGTCCAAATTCTCTACAAAAACTGTAGCCTTACCAATGCACTGATATTAAAATGTCACTTTCAATACTGAAAGGCTGATCATTATTTTCATGTTATGGCTGATGACTAATAAATGGCTGATATTAAAATTCTACACTATCTTTATGATTATTTTTTTTCCAAAACATAAAACCCTAAAAACTAGAAATGTTAAATGCTGTGATTTAATTTAGACATTGCAACATCACAATGCATAGTACTACTGTACAAAAAAAATTAGATGTTCATTTTGAGATGTGACATTATTATTTAAATATTAGCATTTTTAAAGATGAAATTTAAGTGAGCGTTAGTACAATAAATGGATGTTTATATATTCAAGTTTTTCTTTTTAATATTTACCTTTAGGAAGTTTGCTGTTTTTTGTTGGTTTTTTTAAATATGCCTCTAATCGTTACTATCTTTTTTTGAGTTTTTGCTATTTTAGTACAATCAAGTGTTAAAACTAATTGAAAATGGAGAAATGATGGCCATTAGCTAAAATAAAGTAAGTTTAAGGTTTTCTTTATATTTTGTTTTATTAAAGTAATATTTTGTTAAGGTTTAAAATTTGTTTTATTAATGATAATATTCCTATGATAGCAATGTTAGGTAAAATATATGATATGTAGAGTTTATGTGTATAATATTGTATATATATCATATATATGTATACTCTACATATCTCCAATAAATATATGTTGGTATATCATGCGTTCCTACGGCTTAAAATACATGAAATGACAAATGTCCTTGTTTGTGAAACTGTATAGTGATAATATATATTAAAAAATAACACGGCGCACGCAGTGTGATGTGATCGAAAGACCAACGCTGTCTGCTGCACATATCTTCAAAGCCTTACCACAGCTGGTCTGAGTCTCATGGGCTGGCATCCAATGTAGTGGTGAATAGGAGATTAACGATAACGAGCATCTGATAGCTAGCATCACTTTAAACCTGGAGATGGTGCCTGTATCCTCGGTTCGGAGATCAAGATAGAGAGTGGAAGCGACAGATAGAGTGAGCGAGAGAGAGAGAGAGGAAGGGGGAGGGAGTAACCTTTCCTAGCCAAGGTCCACATGGACAGTGTGTGTACAGCGAGAAGAGGAGTTTGTCTTACATATCGAGCTTGTCATTAGCTACACAATCCAGGAAGGGCTGCCATCAGTACCACATACTGAATAAACATGAATATATCATGAGCTTCTGCTTATGTAACATTTAGGGGTCACAGTGTGTCTGTCATGATAAAGAGACAAGCTAAGAAACGGCAGAGGGGGACAGACACAAGGCTTCTCTGAACAAATATTTTAATTGTTTAAAAAAAGATATGCTAATTTTGACCAGGATTTTGAAGGAGGAACTAGATTTTGTTTCGTAGAAATAAATATGAGCTATGCAACCAGTTTTACACAAAAGAGGATATTTTAAAACAGGATCTGGTAACACTTTACCTAAAGCCTTTATGCATTATAAACATATTCATAATGCATTGTAAAAGTATTCATAATGAGCATTGCAATGCATCTCTTTTCATAAATAATTGTAAACAAATTTAAATTGCAATTAATATTTGCAGATTGCTTGTGTAAAAATATATTATATTGTTTTATAACTGGGGTTACAATTACTCATAAGATCATGCAGTGCATTATAAGAAAATTAATGCATTAAGAATTATTTTGTAATGCATTATATATACACACTTCAAGTGCCAAGTGAAGGATGTCTGTGTGTTTATTTATTTATTTGGCATAAATTGGAATTATTTTATTCATAGTATACTGACCTTCCTGTTCAAACTGTAGCACATGGCACTAGCAACTTGCACTGTAAGTTGCATACAGGTATGAAATAATATGAAGGTGAGTAAATGATGACAGAATTTTCATTAGTAATTTATGTGACTTTATAGCACTGGATGCTGTAAAAATGTATTAATTTATTTATTTTTGACATTGTAAATAAAACAGTTTTCCAAGAAAATGTCAGTCTTTCTACTTAAAAATGTTTAATTCAGTGTGTTACTTGCTGTTTGTAATTATTTTAAAAATGTACTAGCAATTTCTCAGTCAAAATTGTTTATATATAATTTTTTTTTTCAGTGTAGAAATGTGATAAATCACCAGCATTCTAAAACATCAATGAAGCTTCCAAATGCACCTGCGCCTGCGCGTGATGAACCTGTGCGAAAGGTTCCGTCAACTCCCAGATCTGGTCGTCTCCCAATCTGGCAACAGAATTGACGAGATGAGATAATTAGCGGCTCTCCCTCTCCATGAATCTTTTCTGTTGGGGCTCTGCTCTTTTTTTCTGCGAGTCTACTTGGCATTGCGCATCTCCATAACGGGCTTGTTTAAGTCTGTTCTGCATGCCCCTTCACCAAACCCCAGCGGAGGGCAGCTCACGAGACCCCAGTCGCGCTTTGAGGACCACTTTGGAGCTTTAATCCACTCCAAATGTGCTGATAATTCTCGTTGCCAGGCCACTCTTCTCTCTTGCCTAGTGTCACAAGAGTGGTCTCATGAGAGCCGATCAGCCAATGATAACAAAGTAGCCAGATGTCTGGCGCTGGCATAGTCCCAGAAGCCAGACAGCGGTACGCGGCAGCATCCGCCATGGGCCCGAGATCAAAGCTACCTGAGATTACTTATGGGCACAAAATATGTGTTGCTTATTCTACAGTTCCCATTAATAACAATCTGGGCGAATTTGTATTTCTAATTAACTCTTCCTTTTGGGTGCAGAAGTGCTGTAGGTTTATGAGGGCCTCCGCAGGTTTTTTCCCCACAATGTGAGCAAAAAGCAGGAAGTTTAAACAACAAACAAACAAAACCGAGATTAAACAACTCTGATTATTAATGATACCATGTTTTCACTTTATTTGCACTGCTAATATATTCATCTTAAAATATTAATGTCAAACAGTTACATATCAATGTATTAGTTTGTTTGTTATTGCAGAGCAAAACAGGAGTCTATTCAGCATAAAACATTTCATTTGTTCAATTTAAAGTGTGACAATTGTCTGTTTCCACTGGTGAGTTCTAAGAAAGGCCTAAGAAATAGAGCAAAACAATAGAGGGCAGATCGGGTTGTTTTCTTCAGTGATTTTGTATGTTTGTATCAAACAACTTTCAACATCTATTGTCTTAAATTACACAATTTTTGGTAATTCTCCAAACTAATATTTCAATATTGTCTACTATGAGCACTTTTGACCCTGTGGATTTAATATGTATTACAGCTAATATTATAAAGACGTTTGAGGCCAACATTGCTCTGGGTACAGTTATGGCAGAATGTTCAGTTCTTCAGTTGCTTCTGAATTATTTTGAAGTTGAAAATTTGTTTTTCTTCCATTGGCAGTGTTTCTTTCAACCAGCTCTGAGAACTTCAGGCCCTGGACTACTTTTATTGAGTTCCTCCACTTATTCCATCTCCTGTGCGCTATTCAGTTTGTTAATGTTTAGAATAGAGCACTGCCTTTAAGGAAGAGAAAATAAGACGGGCTATGCATCATGCTTTGGGAAGGCAATTGTTGCTTTCTTTTTTGCTCACAAAAGTATTCATCCTTTTTTATCTACAAGAAATTCATGCACATTTCTGTGATTCTGTATCTACTTTCAAGTCCATTGTTTAATGTACAGGTGGTATGCATTTCGAAGTGAGGTACTACATGCACTCAGTCATTTATTAATTATTAAGCATTGAAAGTATTGCTTCATGTCCATGGCTGATGGGATGGAGTCCCTCCTCCCTCCTAGTTATGAATAAGAAAAAGAATAACTAAGTGGCTGTGTTGATGTGTGAATCGTGCAGGTTCCTATCTAGATGAGCAAGGCATCTTTTGACATGCTGCCTTTGCTCAGTGAGGATGTAGCGAGGGTTGGCTCTCATGATTAGATCTAGTTAGCAGACTTTAAATATTAATACCATTAATTTCTATAGGTGAGATCAAAACGATGGAGATCATGGATGGCAAACAGTTTGAGCAGATTGATGAATTGATTGATTAGACATGAAATAAATATCAAGGAGTGCATTAAGCCTTGAACCCAACTGTCATCTCCCATTTGCAAACAGAAACCTCAAATAGAGTGATTGACAGTAAACATGAGCAATAATTCTGGGCAAATTTATTAACAACCGATTATTGTTTATTATGACAAAACTTTGTTGTGACATTCTTACTGCAAACCTTACATTGAATCCTGTTTGGTTTAAATTTGGTCTAAGAATGTGGAAAATTAATAAAAAAAACACATGGACCTGTTACACTATTGTCACAGGAGATGTTACTGTCAAATAACATGAGAGTACTGCTCTAACAATGGGATAATTTTTATAATATACGGGATAGTGGATATATTGAGATATGTTTTTACTATATATAATAAATTATCTAATATATTAAATAGTATATATTAGTATGATCCATATAGGATTATATATATAATATATATATATAGATATATTATATATATTATACATTTAGTATATAAATATTTTTGCCTCAATAAACTCCTAATTTGCGGCTTATTAATAGTTAGTAAGGTAGTTGTTTAGTTTAGGCTTGGGGTAGGATTAAGGGATCTAAAATGCAGAATAAGGCATTAGGGTTAGTAATGCAAGTAATGCAAGGTAAATATGCATGATATAAGCAACTTAATAGTGAGAAAGTTTACCGGAATATTTTATATAATATTCAAAAAGTATATAGGCTAAAGTAAGCAAGGTTGCTATTAGTAAACTCTTAGTGCTTTTGTCAAAATGGGTAGAAATATTATATATAAATATTATAGATTATGTGTGGGTGTGTGGCTGATTATTTACTATGTATATTGGATTTTGCTACTAGATTTTCAACATTCAGCGGTTCAGTGGGTGTAGAATATATTAACATTCACTCTTTACTGTGACTCCTAAGTATCATTTGGGTGCAGTGGAAACATCCTCTGAACTTCTTAAAATAAGCTTTTTATTCTCATGTCATTTTTTTTTAAACCAAAAGAATTACTGCCATGCAGAAACTCTGGAAACACCAGCCGTTCATCACTCTTAAAACAGCTTCCTCTTATGCTGCTTGGACTTGGACTGTTATTAATGTATGCTGAATAATTTATCAGTATAAAATTACCATGGTCTCTTTTTTTGCAAAGATTTTTGCCAACAATTAAAAGGCATAGATTTCAGCTCTGCAAAATATTTTTTGATTTTTCATTCCTTTTTTATTGTTATTTTTAATTTCATTCTTGTCCACAGTGTACACACCCAAGAGAGTGGAGTTCCTCTTCCGTGGTACGTTCTTTGCCTGCTGGGAGGAGTTGTGGTCTTCCCCTGACCCTAACCATGATGAACAGCTTATGGATAATGGATGAACCACTATGTGTGCTGAACTCCCTCCAAGCAGCCCCATAATGGGCTATTCCCTCTTTAAACATAGCCTTAACTTGAGGGTTTGAAAAGTACAAGGTTTGTCAGTTAGAATCACTTCACATTAACTCACCCCGTCTATATGAAACTGTCCTTTTACCAGAGCTTAAAACATCATAACAGAAAGTTACATTATTTTGATTATGTTTCCCCTACTACATGCAACGAATATTCATAGAGAGAGCTGCGTCAGTGGATATAGCATGAATGGATGCTATCTGGGGTCATAAGCCAGAGTTTGTTTTTCAGCATATGCGAATCTCTCTGCCCGTCCTCAGAAAAAAGAACTGGAATATTCTCCGGCCCCAGTCATATTCCATGTGGACAACTGTCCACATCTCAATGACGAGGCCAACGATTGGCAGTAATTGGCACATTGCCTTGGATGTCCTCAGAGAGATCTGAGTGTGAGAGCGGACGGGCTGCCCTTTCCACCAATTAGAGCGCTGCCCCCTAGGGGGCATTGACTGGTGGGGGCCTATGGTGTGGCTTGATCCGGTTGTTTGTGGAGTTGCTGCCTCCTCATATTCCTCCTCTGACCTCTCAGAGTTGGGAGACTTCAGTGCCAGACCTCGACGCCACCTCCTCTGTCTATCTGTTCCTCTGCTCTTGAGCTGTCAGTGCACGCCATCACATCCACCATCTGAGGTCCTTTAAAACTAAATGGCCTGACAGACTCCCCGTTGCTCTCCCTACAGCAGCCTCACATGGATGAATCCTCATTGACTGTTGGGCTTAATGCCCATGATGCTCATCTAAATTCAACACTACTGATGAATCTTGAATTATAGAGTCTTTATAGTGAGAAGTACAATGGAAGTGTTTGTTCTTGTTTTCTTTGTTTTATATTGCATTATTGTGAGTAGCGCTTGAGATTTTGAAAAGCTTGTTCCTCATTCAAGCACTCAGGCACTTCAAGACACTTATGTGAAGAGCCACTAGATTTGACACACAAGAGCCTCTTGAGAAAACAGACGGCTAGTCACAATATGTGTAAAAGGAGATCAGTGCGTAAGATCACATGTCCGGTGCATATTGCTAACAGCCGTCAGTGAAAGCCTTTGGGAAGAAATAAATAGCTATTTCTTTTCCGGTGCATTTGGGTAAATTTCAAACTGCTTATACTATTTTAAGCTAACATTTAGATTCCGTAAAGTATTAGTACTATTTACTCACCCTCATGTCTTTTCAGACCCACTTAACTTTCTTTTTCTGGGGGGAACAATAGGAAACATTTGAAGAATGTCCTGGTCATCCTTTTCCATGTATTTACAATCAAATGTAACTTTCAAGCTTCAAAAAAACAAAGAAAGTATCATAAAAGTTGATGTATCTCATATAAGTCTTCTGAAGCTATTTAATAGCCCTCGAGCATTTGGGAACAAATTTTTGTGTGATGTTCACATATAATGTTCTCGTCCAGTGGGATAGTAACAGATGCAACTGGATCATTGAGTGAGACAGATCAGTTTGATTTGGGAAAGAATCGTTTAGACTGGGTTTGTGAACTGAATCAAAGATTCAAAACTCAATCTGTTCATGAATCATACCTCTCTCCCAAACTGATATTAAAATGCGAAGGACAGATAGGATGCATCAAGATTTTCAGTCAAAATTCCTTGTAAAAAGAGTGAAAATGGCCTCAGAAGATTTGTAATATAATGCACAAGACCACTTTAATGACACTTTTAAGGTGCTTTTTGTCATTTTGGAGCTTGACAACTCCAGTCTTTTTTTTCATAATATTGGAATGGGTGGCCAGGATATTCTTTAGACATTCAGGTTTGGAATAACATGATGGCAAATTATGACAGAAGTTTAATTTTTTTGGGTAAGCAGATTCTTTTTTTTTCAGTCAGTTTTGATTTCAGTACCCCAAAATTGTCCAGGCATGAAGTTTTTTTTTTTTGCTTTGATGGATTGTAGGTAAATCCTGTTGCTATTTCTGTGTGAAAAACTGCTGCAAACAATTCAGTGCATGCATGAACTGTCCAAATGAATCGAACTAAATCGCAAACAATTTCAGAACTTTTTGTTTCAGAACCTATTGAATCGATTTGCTAAAAAGAGAGATCCATTCGCAGATCTGGCATCTGGTTAGTTCTGGTTCTAAACAGCTGCTGGAAAACACACACGACTTGATTGCTGAAATACTTTTAGAAAAAAAACTATAAGGGTGGTATAAGGTAATCCCTTTGACACATAAGGATTTATCAGTCATATTTTACTGGGGCACAGCAGTATTTCATTGAGGCTCGTGCCCCAGTAAAAAGGGTCTAGCAACACCCTTGCTCACAACCCACATCAGTGACTCCAAAAGGCGAAAATAAAGGTTCCACAGGTTGACAGGCAAGTAATAAGACGGCTCTTTCTTCTTTGCAAGGACCCTCACAAAGGGGACCCAGCTAATATGCTGTCTGGCCCCAGGGCCTGTGGGAGCATGGCTGGATTATTATGCTAATGCAAATGCCTCCTGCCCTCGCCCTCTTTCCCAGCTGGCTCTGCTGTCGTTAGGAGGTGCTTTGCTCTGACAGAGGAGTAATATGCTTCCTGATTGAAAGGGCAAAAGATCGAGCATTAAAAAGAGAGAAAGAAATCATGCTGATAAGCATATGATAAAAGCACCATTGTCTGCCGATACCTCTGAGAGCCAGACAGATTCTGTAATTCCTGTAGATTTGGGGTAAGTGAATATGTATTAGGGTGTAAGGTGAGGTAGGATAAGTTTTAATTACCCATGCCATTGTCTGGCAGTCTGTGAATGTGTATGTTCTGTGTTCTATTCTGTATTTTATGTGGTTGTACACTTTCCACACAATCGTGTTGTTTTTTTTAACATACTGTACACATATAACATAAACTTCCACAGATAACGGATGCCCACACTGCAGACTATGCTGACACCAGAGAAACAGAAAGAAAAAAAAATCCCCTCAAATACTTCAAACCTTTAAGCACAGAGATCCTGGATGCTCAGCTTTATAGTGCAATAATTGTGTAAATATGTCAGACAAACAGAAGATGACATCTTCTTGTTTCCTTTTAAAATGCATGGCTTTTCATCTCCTCTCATCAGACGCAAACACACCTGCATAACTGTGCATATCTATGTATTTTATCACCCATTTATGCTGCTGGTGTTCTTTTTGGTTTGTTTACTTTTTTAAATTGATTTTCTCTCTTTTTTTTTCTCGGAATTTCATTGGACCATGTATGCTCCCTTTTCATGTTTGAATCACTGTAAGCTTTTTCCTTGGGAATGCAAGCATGATTATAGGATCTCACTGTTTTTCAGGGTGACTGGATGTCAGTGGGTAATTGCTGAGGTAAATACCTAGCTGTGACTGTCAGAGAAAAAATTAAATAAAAACAAAAGGCTGCAAGTAGGTTGTGGTGCTCACAAGGCACAGCTGCATTTAGTGGCAAAGTCTTGTGATGAAAAGCTACTAGCAAGATAACGCAGAAACCACAGGCACTTATCTTGTCCTACAGGCAAATAATTGTTGTAAATATGTAACATGTAAATATGTGCTTACTGTAGATGTATTACTTTTACAGTTACATAACTCAAAATGTGTACAAAATCTATAGTAAAGACTGTGACAGTATAGTTTTAATGTGCTCATTATGTTAAAGTCAATTTTTTTTATGTTATAGATCTTCTTGTGAACGATTCATCCATGTATTTCTTTTTGCATTTGTAATCAAAATGTCATAACTGGATCTTCCGTGAAAATGACAGACTTCTCTCTATTGACGTTTGTCACCAACACCCGATGCATTTTTTTTTTAACAATCCGTTACACTCCAATGTATGTCACAAGATGGAAAAAAAATCTTTCACTACTTCCGTGTCATCAGAACTGTAAGGACCCCATTAATAAAAAGTGGAGACTTGAAAAATGAATTCATACAGTCTTAATTTCACACTTAGTATTTTTTGGATCTTTGTACATTCCTCACAAGGGGATCAGCTGTTCGGGGATTCCTAGACATCAAAATATTTAAATCCCTGCTATAGAGAACATGAAAGTACTGATCATCTCAACAGACTGGCTCATATAAGAGTTCAGGGAAGACCAATTTACAAACTCAAACAGTACTTAACATGATCCCTTGACTAATTTGTGTTCTATAAACTCTGTTTTTAGATGAAAAATGTTTGAACACACACACACTCTCTATAAAAAAAAACTCGTTTATTAGATTGAAAATTACCACTGTCTTTGTAAAACACACACCAACACCCACCATATTATCACCACACAAACACCACATTGATACCTTTGTACACCTGTTTTATGGGGACATTCCATAGGCACAATTGTTTTTATGTACAAACTGTATTTTCTATCCCCTTACCCTAACCCTACCCCTCACAGGAAACTTTTTAGATTTACAAAAAACTTAATTCTGTTTAATTTACAAAAAAAACTTTGTTTACTCTGGAGACCAAAAAATGTCAGGATTTTGGATATTGTCATCTTTGAGGCGAAATTTTGTCTCCATAACTAGGCAATGCTGAAACCAACAACCACACCCACACACCAACACCACTATTATATGCGAGTATATATACTATAGAGGACGAAGAGGAGGAGAGAGAGAGGGAGGAGGTTTCACAGGGTCTAGACTGTGATCAGCCCCTCATAATCCACTAAAAAACCCTACCCAGGTCATGGGAAAAAAAATAATAGGGTCAATTTTTCGAAATTTTAGTTTTATACATCATCGAAGGCTGACTAATAAAGAGATCCATTGATGTATGGTTCGTTTAAGGATAGGACCATATTTGGCCAAGATTAAACTATTTGAAAATCTGGAATCTGAGGGTGCAAAAAAATCTAAATCTAAATCGCATTCAAAGTTGTCCAAATGAAGTTCTTAGCACTGCATATTACTAATAAAAAATTAAGTAAATATTTTGATATTTACGGTAGGAAATTTACAAAAAAATTTAATGGAACATGATCTTTACTTAATTTCCAAATGATTTTTGGAAAAAGAAAAAACCAAGAATTTGAACCATACATGTATTTTGGCCTGTGGCTAACCACAACTATTACCCCCCAGGGAAACTTAAGCGTATGGTTTCTTGTGTGTCCCAGGAGTATCACAAAAGTGACATGGAATGAGTTGAAATCTGGTCCAGTGAATGCCACTACAAGCGCGTCAATAGGTTGATATGTAACAGGTTGAACCAAGAATTATGGCTATGTTTTTATTAGGATGGGCCTGTAGTATGCACGTGCAGTTTGGTCGAACTGTAAGTGGCGGTAAACGCTTAGCACATTTGAAAATAATGTAACCACTTTTCCACTAGTGTTTTTCAATCTGGTCCGGGGGGACCACGGCTAGCACTTTTTTGTGTGTCTCCCTTATTAACCCACTGATTCAGATTCAATCAGTCGGAGGAGGACAGAGATCCCATGTTGAACTCAGTGAGTGTGTCAGAAAAGGTGAAAAACATACAAAATGTGCAGAGCGGTGTGTCCTCAGGACCAGGATTGAAAACCACTGAAACTCAATTTTATGGGACTCATACACGAGCAATGCTACCATGAGAACTACCGGATTTACTACGTCACAAAAGCCAAAACATATGGAGCAGTTTATGTGATGCAAATGTCAAATTGTATTAGTTTACAAATCATGTACTGTGGTAAGGTTTTGAGGTCGTAACATAGTGTTGCACATGAAAGTAATTTGTTTGTGTTTTACTGCCACAAGTGTTCACTTCTGTTTGATGTTTCAGTGAATTATATAGTTTAAAGGTTTTGGAGTTTTGCAAATTTGTTGGTACAGGCACATTTATTCCAATAAGCCTAGATTGCTGAAACAGGTTCTCACCAAGATGCAGTAAAGATGTGGAAAAAGTTTTGGTGAACTTTACGTTGATCTCCTCTTCTGCAGGCACTTCCACAGCTATCTTGAACTTTAAGACTACATGAGGCACAGCCAGCTCCCAGGTGGTGCTTTTCAAGCTTTCCGGACTCAGACTTGGACGTGAACATGCTTCCTGACGGCTGGCCTGATGAAACGCAGAGACCGCCCGGTTTGCTCAGGGCATTAAAGATAGAGCACGTCGACATGGCCAGCCAACCCAACTCTATGCTCTCTCCCTATCTGCAAACCAGGCCTGACAGTCTCCTCAGTAGTGAAGAGGGTCCGGACTACGAGGTCAATAATTCATACTGATAGCAGTTCAGTTGGGATGGTGGAGGAGAGGTAGGAGAGGGTCCTCAATTCCACACACAGTCATCTTTGTTACAGAGATTGACCACTGCAGAGCCAAGTTCCATGCAGCTCCATATGTCTTACTGCTTTATTAAAGGGCATACATGTAGCAGCTTCCACTCAGCTCAGGCCATCCCTGCTTGTTCATTCTGGGATGTTCCTCTGATCATCTTGAGATGTTCCTCTCATTGATCCCCATCATGGTTATTAATAGCCGTTGCCAGTGCCAGTTCCTCTCTAAGATGGTAGTCACGTCAAACCACAGCTTGTTCTGCTCTGAATCTCAAGGGTAGGCCATGTTCTTTTTAGTGGTTATGATACTTGTGCTTCTGAGGGAATTGATGTAAATTATGGAGTTATATAGGAGCTGTAAAAAATTACAGTAGTCAAAAATGATTGTTAGAAAGTGGTTGTAGGAGTGGTACAGAATATAATATTTAATATACACGTCATAGTACATTCCAGTTGGAATGACTGACTGCTCTCTGCACCCTGATAACTCCTGTGTGTTTCAACATTCATAGATTTCAGAAAAAATAGCCCATTCACATCAAAGGATGTTCTTTTAATAAGTCAATCATACGACTTTTTTACAGCCAATATATCAGATCATAGTAAATGTCCATTTGAGAGTGAACTGTGAAGACAAACAGACAGAAGAGTCTGAAAGTGTATGTTCATGGTATTAGAAATGGCAGCACTGAAGACTCTATTTTTCTGAAAAGTCTATTTTCCTGACCCTCACAATGAGACGTGAGTTTTTGCACCATTACATTATCTTACATCGTGACTTCATATCTCACTGTTGTGACTTTATTTTATTGTAAGTTAAGTCACACTTCCAATAAAATAGTCACAACTGAGATAATTGTGACTTTTTTATCTCCTAACAATAGATTAGATGACTTTTTTATAACTTCATATCTCACAAATGAGACTGTTTCTCACAATTGCATCTTGTAAATGTGATTTTATTTCTCACAACTGTGATTTTACATCTCACAATGTAGCTTTAGAATTTGCAGTGTGAATTCATATTTCACAGCCGCAACATTATATCTCACGAATGTGATTTTCTCACAACAATTTTAACTATGATGCTTCACAAACGTGACTTCACTTCATTTCTCAAAATTGCAACTTTATATGTCACAATGTGACTTTATATCTCACAATTGGGATTATTTCTCGAAATTACAACTTTATATCTCACAATGTAACTTTATATCTTGCAGCGTGAATTCATACCTTAAAACTACATCTTTATATATCTCACAAATGAGACTATTTCTCACAATTTCTTGTAATTGGGATTTCTATATTATAACTGTTGGACTTTATACTTCGACATGTGGTCTTTATTTCTTCTATATTTAGTCTCTGAGGGCTGGAAAAAGGCTTCCCAGTGGACTGTACCACAATAATAACATTCAATGGTACAATTATGAAAGAGCTCTGTCACAAATCTTGCAAAAAATTGGCCACCAACAGTTGACTTTCCCACCACTGGGAATATTAAACAAATTCGTACATTCCTAAGCGCCGCCCCTTAAAACTAGTTATAGGCACCTGCAGTGATGGGGTTGGAACCTTCCCAAGGCTCGGTTAAAGTCCATCATAATCAAAAAAAGGCTACGTAAAAATACTTACGGCTAATGGACGACCATCCTGTTATTAGCCTGTCATTCGCAGACGGGATCTATGTTCAAATTAAGAGCTTTCTAATAACCACGGGAGGTGAATGATGTCTCTCCCTTCTCAAGGGAGGAGGGGGGGATGGCAGAAGGGAGGCAGGAACAGAAGTGTGAAAAAATCGAAACGGCGACGGAAGGCCAGATAAATTGCTCGACCCTAGCGTAAACACCCCATCGTCCACTGTCTCGCAGCCGGCCCTCATTAAGGTGGCTGCAGAGTAAGCCATGGACTTAAATTTCCGAAGAGGGACCAGGACACGAATTTCAATTGTTACAACCAATTATAGAAAGGGGCAGGGCGTTTCGAATGGGGCAACACAGACGCGGCTGTGAGAAGTTGTGATGAAATGATACGTGACGGCTGTAAACAACAAGTTAGCAAAATCGCTTATATTAAACTGTTGGGGACATAATTTCAAACGAGTGATTCTTGCCCGAGTGCCATTGTCGTGAGGCCCCAAGACCACCCTGAGGGTTTGGTGAAGGTTAGCTGGTTAGTTCCAGTCAACCCGGCAGTTAAATCCAATCTCTTTGTCTCCTCTGGCACATTTCAGTCTCAGGGGGATGGATGAGAGGGTGCTGTGAAAAACGGGGGTTGAATCATTCACACAGATGGCAGCAGGAGACAGAATCACTGTGACTCATTCAGTGTTAAGATGATTCCGACTCAACATTGCAAGCCTTGCGTCCAACTTCTCCGATGGTTGTACCTCTATTGGCCATGATGATCAAATAGTCATCCAACAAACCTGCTAGGTAAAACGCGTTTAGATTTTTTTGGGCGGCTATCTTATGTTAGTTTTTCAGATTTTAAATTGCTGGTGTTGTGCACTTTTTAATTTCATCCCAATTTAAGCAACCATTCATTGCAGGCATAAAACATGTACTGAACAGGGTACATCATGCCATTCTGTGAGTATAGAGTTTGAACGCTTATGATATGGAAGGCCCG
Organism: Sinocyclocheilus anophthalmus; assembly: GCA_018155175.1. Taxonomy (NCBI): domain Eukaryota; kingdom Metazoa; phylum Chordata; class Actinopteri; order Cypriniformes; family Cyprinidae; genus Sinocyclocheilus; species Sinocyclocheilus anophthalmus. The sequence continues at coordinate 20,244 of JADLZN010008517.1, read as the reverse complement.
CTAAGACAGTTTGTGTTTGAATGGGGTCATGGCTTCCTTAAAATGAAAAATCATGCCTATGTTGTTCCAAAACATGTAAGATTTTGTGCATATTTCTGAAGAAAACAAAAGATGATTATCTGATGGTTGGACGGTAGCGAATTTTAGCTCACACAAAACAGGAAAGATTGAATAATGAAACCATAATAACTTAATTATGGATTAAGTTTCAATATTTTCGATCAACATGTAGATATTTAGCTGACCTCTTAGGGTCAACTGTCTTGTTAATTCTAAGACGTTAATTTCCTGGTTATGGGAAATAATTTTCTTACTGTACAATTCTATAAGTTGGTAACGTAAATCTGCATGATTATTGACCCCGGTTATGAGTAAACAATGAACACGACAAGTGTGATACAAGTAAGGTTTTATAAACTACATAAACACATAAACTAGTCCCCACTACTCAAAACACCATTATTAGACGCGTCTACAACATAAACATACACACCACACCCACCACACACATTGACAGTTGGTATAGGAAAGGGAGTTTAAGTTTAACTCCGCATAGAAAAAAGAAGGGGCATAAAGAAAGGACTTTTATGGGAAACACTTTGCATGATATTCAACAGATCAAAAGGACTTCAGGGATACGTCAGATTTCCTGAGTTCAAAAAAACAACCACTTTGTTAAAAAAAGGTGTTTAACTGATTAACTTAATCTGTATCAATAAGTAAGACTAAGTTGAGTTACTTAGCGAGGTATCGCGGTTCGAAAAAAAGGAGATTTGATGCAAATCTTAAAGATTCCCCGTAGAGGCATGTGCGAAATTGGGTCGATGAGAAGGAACAGGTTTGCGTCGACGTGTTACTTGATGAATGGAAAGGGGGGGACTAGGGCCGAAGAACAGGCCTGAACAGTATTTGTTGGTATCCCTGAAGCGTTTTTCTACAGAATCTTGGCTTCGACTGGGAACCACGACAGGGCGGGGCCCTGGAAGCCGGGGCCCTTTAAGGTCGGAGAGGCTCTCCGCCTTTTCACGATGGGCTTGTTACAATGAGCAAAAGGCGCATTTCCGTTAGCGGGAGGGTGGCAATTGTGGGAGGGTTTACTGACCCTTGTTTCTCTAAGCATGGGTAATTTGGCAAATGGACTAAATCGGAAATTATAACGATTCTCAAGGGCCCTAATATTATATTGGCCTAGTACCACCATATAATAATAAACGCTTGATTCGATCATACAAAAGGCAATTCTAGATACTAAACAAGGAAGCTTAATAATAGTGAAAACGGGATGATCAGGAATGGGTCCCTCACAGCATACAACATAGTCTAAGGAATATCAAAGGACAATACACCAACTGGACAAATTAATCAATTGGCCGGGACACGAATATGTGGGTTTCATTAACAATAACGGTTTTTGCTATGAATAACTAGAAACACACAGTCATTTCCTCGGCTTTTCATTGGACAACAGGGATTTTTCCTGGTTTACCTTAACTTTTGGGCCAATACAACATCAGTTGATATCAGCGTGGTTGCAATGCACAAAGAAAAGGGCCTGTTCGACTCCTGGGGTGTTACGCATTTCCGGGGGGAAGGGTCCAGGGTACCTTCCATATGGGGCTTGTTCACTGACTGGGTTAAAGGCTATTTGTCATATAAAAAGAGAATATTAGAGTGTGTTGGAATTGGTCCAGGACGCTACATATTTCCCACCCTTTCGAGCGTTGTTGTCCGTTTTTTAGAAAGACAAAAACGAGCAGATGTCTCAAGGTGGCAGACACCAAAAACAATCGGACACACACCTGGCACTCATGGCTGGGAGCCAGTGGTGGTTTTTTGGCTGTTGGTGCCGTGTTGGATGTTGTCTGGTGGTGTGCTGTGGTGATGTAGGTTGTAGCAAGGTGTGGGTCCTCGAGCTTTTGCAGCAGGTGTCGAGGCTGTGTCACATGTCATCCTGAAGTGAGTTAGTCCGGATAAGATGGTTGTTTGTTGATGTTGTTATCCAGTAGGCTATCTGTGGTACCCACGAAGTGGAACAGCCGGGTTAGACTCTCACAGGTGAGAATGCAGGTGGTTCCAGGGACTGCAGGTAATTGTTATGGAGATTTTGAAGTGTGCAGAGAGTTTCAGACTGACCAAGTGATGATGGCAGGAGAGCAGCAGGTGGTAGTTAGCTCTCTGTTCTGCCCGAACGTCACTGGAAATCTGATGTTTGCGGTGTCGCTTTGCTCTTGTGGCGGCACAGACTTGAGCTTGCCTGATTTGTGTTGGTAGAGCTTTCGCTGTTGGTCATGTGGGCCCGTTGCTCAATCCAACTTTGTCTGGCTGCTTCTGGGGGTGTCGACCGTTTTCAAGGGATGCTCCTCCCTTGGAGGGTCCTGATGCTGTGTTGCAGCAGGCAAGTAGTCAGAGGTTTGTCCTTCTCAGTACCCCTTAGTTGAGTTTTGTTCAAGGAGCTCTTTGGCGAGTGTCAGCAGCTCCTGTAACCCAAAAGTAGGCGTGCCCAGCTGTCCTTGTGTAGCCTCCATTCAGCACCCGTGTGGAGGAGGATGTTGTGGTGGACTGCTGTTGGACATACCGTTGTGTTTGCAGGATGAGGATGCCTTTTCCCGGTGGTTGGTCTGGAACCTGTGTCTGTTGCCATGGTGATGGCTCTGTTCTCTTCTGGCTAGGGGCTTTCTGTAGAAGGTTTTTGCATTGTGGCAATGCTGGTTGCCTTCTGGTGCCCTCTTTGGATTCTGAGTTGTGAAGTTCAAAATCAGTGGGGTCTGACAAACACCTTTAGTGGAGGCCTTGTGCTTGTTAAAGGCCTTCTGTGTCAGCTTACGCAGCTGTTGATTAGGCATTGTGTGGCAGGCCCTAATGCCTAGATGACTTTTTGCAGCTGGTGTCCTCCGCCATCCCATGGTAATTGTGAGCTTTGGAGTAAGTTGGTCAAAGTCTGTGGTAGTAAGCATGGGGAGTTTCAAAGACGGCCCTGGCTGGTGGTCGGGGCCAGGAATCAGGTACGTGTTCAGGATTGGGTCTGAAACAAGGATATGTGTAGGTTGACAGAGGTGTGTCTCTGGCCAGGCTTCGTTGGGGTCTGTGGGGTCAACACGGTTTTGTGTGTGGTCTGCCCCAGTGACTCCTCTGGAAAGGTCCTTGGGCCCCACCCCCTTGTGGCGGGATTGGACGTGGAAACAGGGCTCTCGCCCCCCCCCCTGCAGGTCAGGAATTCTGGCTTGAGGGTGCGTGGGGCCTGCTGCCAGGGGAAGTTCGTTTTCGTTGTTTGCCCTATCTGTTTCAGCACGTGTGGTCGGCAAGCCTATTTCAGTGTCATTTGTGACCACTGAATTCAACTCGTTGGTTTGCTTCGGTTCGCCTGAAAATTTTTTTTTGTTGCAGCTGCAGAGGTTTTCAGGGAGCTGACTTGTGAAGTGTCAAGCAGAAAGCTTCGGCTCCCTTTCCCCCCTTTCGCAGCTATGCACAGGCGTGGAGGGCTTGCACTGCTGGCGACCGATATTCAGCCGGCTGTCTTTTGCTTAAGTCTATGCGCAGTCGGTAGGACTGTTTAAATTCTTTCTGAACCAAGTCAAGCTCCTTTCTAATTGCTGAGTCAGGGTTTGGACCTCAGATCTGTCTGTATGCAGGTGGCCTTGTAATGCCTAAGATGTGGTGTCTCTCTCATTAGTTCCACATATGTTGTTTTAAGAATGACTTTGTGTGAAACAGTTCTCTTTTCAAGTCCTGTGTGATGGCTTTTTCCAGCGGAGCTTGGTGTTGAGCAGCTGTTAGAGCATCTGTGAAGACTGGTGATTTCCTTCTGTCGCACCATTCGGTGAGGTTCTTTGCATCCGTTCTGTGCTTTCTCTCGTTGAGCAGGTGTCAGTTCTCTGCAGAATTCTGTGACTTGCAGTTTCAGCTCATATACCTCCTGTCTGAGGCCCTTGAGGGTGTGGGCCGAGGAGAGGATGATGTAGGTCAGGTGTTCACTTATGTCGCAGTCTCACAGTTCCTTTCTTTGCCATTGCAGGTAGTTGGCTGCTTTGAGCTGAATGATGTACATTACAGTGCTCTACTGAGTTTCCAGGTGGTCCTGGTGAGCTGACAGGGCTGGATGTCTTTGGAATGTCTGCGACATACTGGCACAATTGTGGGAACACCAGAGAGAGAAAGGAACAATGCAAATGCAAGTACGTACAGAGGTGTAAAGCTATCTGTATGGGGAACGGCTGTTTAGGCCGTGTAAGGTATGAATAGCTGATGGGAGGCAGCTAGAGAGGTAGGGTGCTATGATTTTGTGTTAGTGAACACAAAGGAAGAGTTTGAGTAAATTTGTTGAGGGGGCCGTAAGCAGGGGGCAGCTGATGACCGGGCTATACTACTGATGGTGCACGGGTTTGGTCACTATGACGAAACTGAAATAAAATAAAATGAACTCAAAAAAAAAAAAAAAAAAAAAGGAAAACATTTTACTATTGGAGTTTTGTTTTATAAGAGAATAGGGACTAAGGCAGGTTTCACTTGTGGGTGTGCTGCAATAGACTTAATAAACACGTAGGGGTTTGGCTGGGTAAGCTAAAAAAACTAGCAGGGACCCATCAAATACCTCGTCAAAAGAAAAAGAACCAGTGGGAATTGTTTCTAGTTTTATGTTAGCCTACATTTTGTTGCAATGGTAGCTGCCCTTCAACGTTTTAGGCCTGGCACTGAGGCGTGAGGAGATGTAGAGAGGAAACAGGGATTATGCTATTAATAACCTGTATAACTCGCTAAGGAAAAAACAGTTGCTCGAACTACTGTAATCCGATCCAAAAACGACGATGGTGATGGTGAAAAAACTAAAATAAGGTAAAAGTAAAAACACAACAAAAACAAATTAAATAAATAAAATAAAAAAGGGGGTCCTAAGAGCTGTAGGAAATTAAAAGGGGAAAGTAAATAAACAAATAAAAATAAAAAATAAAACTGGGAAATAAAATAAAATAAATAAATAAAAATTTGATTTAATTAAAACTCAAATTTAATACAAATCAATTTAGATGAATTGGTACATTTGTGCTAAACAAAATGCAATAAAATTAAAGAGAGGTAAAATAAAGTCAAAACAAAAAATAAAAGAAGAGAGAGGGAGGAGAGAGAGGAGAGAGAGGGAGAGAGGTGTGGTTCGAGCAGTCACTTTACAAGCTATCTAAGTGTACGTCAGAAGATGTAACAGTTAGGCAGTTGAAAGTTAAAAGGGCTTAGGTTAAGGGAGTAGGAGTAGTTACACGCCAATTCTTTGTTGGACACACAGGGTCGTGGTGAAAGTGAATGCTGTTGTCAGATATTAAACCGGGATAGATGTCTTGCTACACTTTCCGGGGGTTTGACACGTGTTGCTAGGAGGGAGGGACCCAATGCAAGCTTCAACAACAGGGGTTGCAGGGGGCAGGGGACTTGCACTGCTGGAGCATGCATGGGGAAACACACCATCATGCATGTCCAGCTACCACAACAACTACTTCATTGCATTTACTCTCAAAACAGGCACATTCACTTCACAGGGCAATGGTGGTTCGTTAGTTTAGCTACGCTAGTGCATAAACACCATTAATGTTACTGGGTATAAAGTTCAAAGAGCGAGTCATTAATGAAATACAAGATGATACGGTAAAAAACCATAATAAGGGCCCTTAAAAGAATGGAAAATGGGATGGAGTATAGCTCAGATCACCCTACCACAAGTGCTGAAAATCAAACAAGTGGATTTCTTCGCCCAAAATCAGACCGCTTTTTATTCTGGTACCATTTATATGAGCTTCTAATCCTGAGGTTTCGTCGTCAGGAAATAGACTTATGCTCCACTAACAACCGAGATTAGGATTTCTTCGCTAAAATCAAGTTAGTTTCTTATCGTACGATTTAAAAAACATTATAGCACTGAAACTTTCTATTACCTGTAGGAAGGCACATTCAAGCTACAGTTTTATCTGATTATAATCAGAACCTCGTGCGCGCATGTATAAGAGTTACGTAAAAGTTTCACATGAGTGGGTCGATATGAAAACAATGATACATAACACATAATAAGGCCCTAAATCAGTGAAATGAGGAGCATCGCTCAGATCACCTACACAGTACTGAAGAAGGAGATTTCTTCGCCCAAAATCAGACCGATTTATTCTGGTACCATTTATATGAGCTGCTAATCCCGAGATTTCGTCGTCAGAAAATATACTTATGCTCCACTAACAACAGAGATAAGGATTTCTTCGCTAAAATCAGGTTAGTTTCTTATCGTACGATTTAAAACATTATAGCACTGAACAACTTTACTGCTCGCAGGTGGAATGTTACAGTACAAAAAAAACTATAATTTTATCTGGTTTTGATCGGGAACTGGTATGCGCATGGAGAAGAATTTACTAACTTATGAAACAGACACATAAGGTTGATTATTGGGCCTGCTTGCAAGCAATGTTTAAAACGGCTCCACCGTTCTAAATTACTGCTCGTACTGCATAAAGTAGGAAACTATTGTTTTCTGGTTAGCTTGTCAAAGTTTCTGGGGGTCGCATCATGCGCTGCTGCAGGGATGCTTGGAAGGGACCCCCTCCTCTCTGTGGTTGCTGGAGGTATTATGGGTCTGTCTGCTGAGTTGTTAAGCAGAAAGTGCTGGCTCCCCCTTCGTAGCTTCGTGCACCTGAGGAAGTTTTGCACTGCTGAGTGAGGATGCAGAAGTAGGGTGTCTCTCCCACTGCATTTCCTTTCGCAGCCTATAGAGTACCTGAGTTCTCTTCGGAACATGTCAAGCTTGTCTTGAGTGTTGTTCAGCTGCTGGATCAGAGTCTCAATTCTGGCAAATTTGTCTAAGAGCTCACAATTTGCTGCTTTAATAGTAATTTTGTGTGGGAAAGTTTCCTTTCCAGGTCCTTTCTGTCTACCTTTTCCAGGTGCTCTTGCTGTTCAGAAGCTGTCAGAGCCTTTTTAAATCTATCGATTTCCTCCTGTAACTCCATTCTGCTGAGGTCCTTGTGGGCTACCGCTGATGTGATCTGTTGCTTGAGATCATTTACCTCCTGTTTCAGACCCTTGAGGTTGTGGGCCACGGAGGGTGATGGCCTTGGCGAGCTTTTTGTAGCCACAACTATCGCCCGAGTCCTGAGTATGAGGTACTCTTCTCTCTGTGTCCAGTGGCTTTCGGCTCAGTAGGTGGTCGTCGGCCCTGGGTAGGGGGTGTTCCTCACAACGCCTGGCCAGCCCTCTTTGGTCTGCATTCTAGGCAGTTAGTCTGAGCATCTGCAACATATTGGCACACTTGTGTTGAGCGTAAGGGCTAGAAACTACTACAAGATCAAAACAGAGTGTAAATGCAAAGATAGGTTTGGGTCAGCATATGTTTACTGAAAAGGGCGTAAACAGGGTTTTGATTGATGACTTAAGACTACTGTCAAATTATTTTCAAATTATCACTCAGAATTTGCTGACGGTTCCCCAAACAGGCTCAATATCTGAGGAAGTGAAGTAGAAGAGGGAAAAGGAAAAGGAAAAACAGAAGGAAACGGAGGATGAGCATTTCTTATGCAGATTGTGGCTGATTATTTTGAAATAAAAACAAATCAAAAATAGAAGTTTCTCTGGTTCCTTTTGAGGTTCAGAGTGAACATCAAGGGGGCATAACATGTAATTGGATTTAAAATTAGCTGACTGCTATAAACAAAACAAGGTAATCATTCTGGTAATAGGAACAAATAGCAGCACTAGTGATTAATGTGTTACTAAAAGCACCCAATACCTTAATGAGTCTTTACTCGATAGACAGTTAAGATTTAATTAAATTTAGATTTAATTAAATAGTAACTAAGCAATAGCATTCAGGAAAGATACATCTAAGATAGTTAAATTCGCAGAGACGAATTGAAGATTGAGAAACATAGAAAAAAGAAGGAAGAGAAATGGAAAAAGGAAGGAGAGAAAGGGAATTTATTATATCGAACCGGTCTTAGGCTGAGTGTATTTAAATTCAAATTACTTTACACTGCATACACACATTCTGTATTTAAAAGCTTCAATTAAAGATTGTTAACCCCTAATTGTTAAAGCTATGTGGTAGCTTAGCCTAAAATGAAACTAAGCTAACACGCGTGTAGACTAGCTGCTCAAGCCCCCCCCCCCAATGGTTTGGTACAAAACCCTGGCGGGTGTTGATGTGCGTTAGGCACTTCTCGGTGACAAGTTGTTGTACTTTTTTTGGTGAACCAATGGCCGATCTGCCACCGCTCCTGTAATTAAACGCAGTTCAAAGTCCCTCTCAGTTAAATGTTCGGTCTAGGTAAAAACAGTCTATTTTTTCATGGTCGTTTGAGAAAGTGGTGCTTTCAGCCTCAAGTTGTTGCATTTAAAAAATAAGCATTTCGGCGGTGAGTGCTTCTCTAAGCAACAATAAACTTTCCCTGCACTGGTTTTAAAGAATACAAAACGTGTTTTACTTCTGCGACAGCCAATTCTCCGTAAAAACCGGTTTAAAACTACCTCATGTAGTAGGAGCGCTTTGCCTCACATATGAGTACTAAAGTACAGTATTTTCTTACCCCCCCCCCCCCCACACTTTAACTTTCAATCAGCGAGTGCAAACACCACAACCGAGCGTAATGTGTCCTTCTACTCTACACCAGGTGGTTTTCACGGCCTTATATTTACAGTTCCAAGCGTAGATGGAACACTTGACGACAGCAATCTACATTATAAAAATATAAGGACTTTATGCTTGTTAGAAAAGGGGAGCAGCGTCACAAGATACTGATAGAACTGTACTGAGATTTCTTCTTCAAAGAAACTATTTAAACAATATTGCAATTTTGTGATTTCTTCACTAAAGGATTATTCATTATGGTACAGTTTGGACATGCCGATGAGCTGAGATTCAGACTTACGCTTTTTCAAGACAGATTTATGCTTTAATACTAAAATTAGGGTTTCTTTGCTAAAATCAGATTAAACTTACACCGATGCCATTAAGCATGAAAAACATAAAGACTCTCACAATTATAATAGCCGTACAATTAAACCCCCACTTATTCTGGGGGGGGGGGGGGGGGGCCCCAACATTCAAACAAGCCAGCAAAAGAGGGACAACGGGGCATCTGAAGTCACGTCATATTTTAACCTGGGCTATCAAGCACATACTTTTAGGTTGACAGTGTTTTAAGCTCATAACCTTTGTTTTATCATGCCCGCATTCTCCACCAAAAATCTGTAGCGAATTAGCTCATGGAAAATATGAATAATTAACCATAACTAATTATAATTAATTATTCATATTTTAGATCCACTGTAGAAATTTAGCTGACCACTCAGGGTCAACCGTCTGGTCAATTCTAAGGATGAATCCCGTTAATTTCATGGTTTCAAAGGAGATAAAAACTTTTTCTATGTACAATCCTTTTTTTTTTTTTTTTTTTTTTATAAAAGTTGTAAATAGAATCTGCTCCTGATTATTGACTCGGGTTATGAGTAAACAATGAACACGTTAAGTGTGATACAAGTAAGGTTTTATTTTATTTTACTACATAAACACTTAAACTAGTCCAAAATACTACATAAACACATAAACTGGTCTAACATACACCTACACACACACACACGCATACAGTTGGGATAGGAAAGGGTTAAAGTTTAACTCAGCATTGAAAGAGGCATAAAGAATGGATTTTAGGGAACACTTTGCATGTATATTCAACAAATCAAAGCCTTCAGGGATACGTCAGAATCTGAGTTCAAACACACCTTTGTAAAAAAAGTGTAACTGATACTTAATGTATCAAATTAATAAGACTAAGTTTGATACTTAGCGAGTCTCGGCGGTCTGAAAGAGGTTCCTGATGCAAATCTTAAAGCTTCCAGTAGATCTTTGCTGAATTCGGGTCGATGAGCAGAACCAGTTTGAGTCAGTGTTACTTGATGAATGGAACGGACTAGGCCGAAGAAAAGGCCTGGCACAAATGCTTTGGTACCCTGAAGCGTTTTCTCACATCTTCATATTAGCATCTGACCGAACCACCGACTGGGGCGGGGTCCCTGGAGCCGGGCCTTTAAGGTCGGAGAAGATCTCCGCTTTTCAAGATGGGCTTGTCCAATGAGAGGGATGGAAATTTCCTAGCGGGAGGTGGCAGTTGCTGGAGGGTTTACGACCCTTTGTTCTTTAAGCATTGGTAAATTGCAACCATGGACTTAAATCGAAAATTTTTTAACGCATTTCTCAGGGGGCCCTAATATATATTGCCTATTAACCCACCAATAATATACACGCTTTGTTTCCGATCCACAAAGGCAAATCATAGATGACTAAACAAGGTAAGATTTACAGTATAGGGAAAGAGGGAGATCAGAGGAAATGGGTCCCTCAACAAGATACTAAAAATAGTCTAAAGAATCTCAAAGGACAAAACAATACACAATGACAATAATAACTCATGGCCTGACGAAAAAGAAATTGTGTGTCATCAAAATAAACGGTTTTTGTTTCTTTGAAAGTAAAATAGAAACACAGTTCATTTATACTCTGCTTTTCCTTGGGGACAATCAGGGATTTTCCCTTCGTCTTTACTATAATTTTGGCAATAAACCCCAGTGATATAAGCGTTTGGTTGCCATGCAAACAAAAGAAGCCTGTGCGGACTTCCTGGGCGAGTTTACGCATTCGGGGGGAAGGGTCCATGGGTCTCATAGGCTTGTTAAAAACTGAGGTTTACAGGAGTATTTGTTCCTCTAAAAAGAGAATAGTTCATAGTGTGTTGGTGGTGGTCCAGACGCTACAGGACCAAACAACTGTGGACCCCATTGCGGTTCATGTATGAAAAACCTGGATTGAAAAATTTATGTTACACAGAAAAAAGAAATGTATACAGGTGTGACCAATTGTCAATTTGTTTGAGTGAACTATTCTCTTAAGATCAATAGTCAAAAATAGGCATTGGGGACAACACTGGCACTTGGTCGATTTTAAAAAAAAAAAAACCCCAAATATACTATAGTTGGATATGACATTTAAATAATATTTAAATCTCAATATAGTTTAAAAACATCATGTTTCATTAACATACTATGGTAGCATTGTGAAAATTCAATAATCAGATCTGGAAAGTGTTAGAAAATAATCTAACCACCAACCTGACAGGGAACGTTGTTAATGAACAGAAAAGAAAGAAAAGGCCAAAACAGATCTCTTGTCTGTGTTGTTTGACTGATCTGAATGTAATTGTTCTATCATGGCTTTTATCTGTACGGCTGAAGCCTGTTTGATACCAGATATTGATGAAAAACAATACACAAAATGGGTTATTTATCCATTTATTTATTATTTAGTTTTTTTAACCGGGAGAATCATATCAATTACCAAAACTTATTCTTTGTGAATTTTATAAAAAAATATGCCACTATAGCACTGTGAGTGCTATACTATCAACCAGGCCTTGGCAGTCTCAAAGGTGCTGGTAGTATTTGCGAAAGTGATATATCACAAACCTCATCAATTAGCCTCAAGAGAACACAATCTATGTATGTTTCACTCATTCAAACTCACAATTTGTGCCTTTTGTCCAATCGTTTTTATTTCTCCATCATCGTTGTTTTGTGCAACTCTGTGTTGAACAATATTTTTAGCATCAATTGTCTGCACCACCCACCCACACCAAAAGACAGCTATTTACACACCTTAAAAAAACCGATATCTATAGCCAATCCCTGTGTCCCTACCCTTATCTGTTAGGGATTGCAAAAGAGCAGGACAACCCACCACGCACATCACATTACAGGCTTTTTTGAAGAAAACTAGGTGAGGCCCCCATATGGGTGGGGGTTACTGGCACTCCTAAACAGTCTGACTTACAGTAGGGGTGGAAGGTGTTCTCATCTGTTTAGCACAAAGCCACTCAATCATCCCACAACCACCAAGGGGTTCAATCTTCTATCTTTAAAAAATAACCGTTATTGCCGTATGCGTGGTGGGGAACAGTTTGGCAGCACTTTTGAAATGTGGCAATTGCCGTGATATATGAGTCAGTTCTGTGTTGTTGTTTCACACACATGACACAGAAACATCATGGAGACCATAGAGATTATAAATCTCCCCCAGTTGCAAACTTTCTATCTCCAAGATTTAATCCTTCGCAATGTAAAACTTTGACAATCTAGCACACTCCGACTTTATTTCTCTCATTTTTTGACTTTTATACGCACTGCTTAATACTTTAAATGTGCAATTTCATCTTTTTTCTCAAACAGTTTACCAAATTGTATGTCTCTCACTTGGTTATATATGGCAAATTGGGACCGCAATTTGTAAATTATTCTCACCATTTTTGACTTTAGCATACCAGTTAGTCATTCGGCAGCACTTTTTATCCAAAGCAATTTACAAATGAGGAAAACAGAAGCAATCAAACCAAATAAAAGGCAACAGTGACTTTCTAAAAGGCAATGTGACTTTATATCTAGCAATTGTGACTATCATAATTTTGACTTTATATTCCACAACTGAAACTCTTTGTGGATTTACTTTATTTTTTATTTTATGTTTTGCACTTTATATCTCACAATGTGACCTTATAATTGTGACTTTCTTGTAATTGACATAATTTCTTGCAATCTTCATATCTCATAGTAGTGCTGCTACTATGTATCAGGATTCTGGCAGTTTGATTGTTTTTCACGGTTTTTCCCAGATTGTGCCTTTATATTAATCAGAATACATACAGTATATCACAGACACTGTATGTCTTAAACTTTATTTCATAATTGCATTTTATTTAATTTGTTTGTTTGTTTTTTTACTCTGAGATGGAAACAGGCATTCTGTGTTAGTGAACAATGTAATCTCGCTATTGTGACTTTCTCTTAATTGTGACTATTTCTTGCAGTTGGTTTTGCTTTTTGTTTTGTTTTTTTTGTAAGGTACGTGTTTTGACCCTACCAATCATTTCGATCAAATTGTGGGTGAATAAAATGCGCTGGTTAGGGTAACCAGAGCTAGCAGAATGCTATCCTTTTCACTTTTTGTGGTGTGCTTTGTTCATCAATGTGCACTCCAAACTCTCCTTTAACAAGCTGTGGTGAGAAGACCAACTCAAATCACAGTAATGATCTAGATATGGTGTTACTTGCAGGGCTACTGTCACTTCCATAAGAAGAGTTACGTGTGTGTGTGTGTGTGTGTGTGGATGCACAGCCATTTGAAAGATCGAGAAAGAACAGAGTAGCAATAAGTTGATCAAACAAGATCTATCTATTATGATCTGATGTCTGAAGTTTACACCCAGTAACAAAGTCTCTGATCTATGAAAGCGTGTAGAGAGACACACGATAACATAGACACTTCTCAGTAAACAATATTGGTACCGTTTGATCAACACAATTAAATATTGCTTTTGCCACAATGTGAGAAGTCAAAAGACACTTTAGAAGAATTATAGTCATCATTTACTCGCTCTCGTGTTGTTCCAAATCTGTAGGACTTTATTTCTTGGGGAAAAAAAACATAAAAGAAGGATGTTTTGCAAAATGTATTGGCATGTTTTGCATGAACTAGAAGGGCAGTGGTCACCATAAATAGGTTTTTTATCAAAAAATATGCTCTTTTGTGTTCTGCAAGAAAGAAAAGAAAAGCCAATACCGGTGTGGAATGACACATAGGATCAGTAATGGATGGAAAGGGAAATTTTTATTTTATTTCTTAAATTGCGACTTGTGTTACTTCAGGGTTAAGGCGATGTATAATTTGTACAAGGTTTTGGTTACTCAATGTTGATGTCAATTGGCCTGTGTGCAATATGTGCGCCCCGATTCTCTACTGTAACTCTTTATCAAAGTAAGCAAACAGGGGAGGAGGGTTTTGGTTAAGGGGCAGCCTGGGTGAAACATAGACAGTCTCTACACATGTACATTCCCTGTCATTAAATTTTAAGCATTCTCTTTGTATTAATGAATATTTCAGGAAGGTTTATTGAAGGCCCTCCATTGATTTTTTTCTTTTTTTTTTAAATCCCCCCTCTCACAAGTGAATAATTATTTTAATGATTTAATTAATAGCATTGTATCTACAGATGAAAGGCTTATACTTAATCAGCCAAAACGGTTTGAACTAAGAATAAGCCCTCCTTGTCAATTATGTGCATTGTAGGTCCCAGTGTTCTCCCTAAACTAACATGAGCCGTAAGACTTCCATTCTTAATTGAGGGTTAATAAATAAATGTGATTAGAGTAATCCCACAGCTTGGCTCTTGAAAGCTTGCAGGGAGATCGGCTGGCTGCTTGACTGGCTCTGTGTGTTTGTTTTACTGCCCTGGCGGTTTTCTCTGTGCTCCTGCCACAGTGCCAGATGAGAACTCTGCAGTATTTGCCAGGTACTGTTTTATTTACCTGAACCGTTGCTTCATTTTGTCGACTGCCATATGTTTTATCCCCCTGTGCTGCCTTTCCAGAGCTCGGCCATGTGTGTGTGCGTATGTATTTGGAGTGTGCGGTGTGAATTTGTGGAAAAGGCACTGTGTTTAGGTGTATCCATATCACAGTTACCACACACACTCGTGAAAGCGTGTGCTCGCACACAAGGACTGCCCCGGTCCAGGAGCCGCGTGCATGAATTATTGATATGCCAAGAAAAAAATGGTGGCGATCTAATGAAATTATCAACGTTGCTGAATTAATGATGAACGAGAATAAGAAAAGCCGGGGTTATATTTGGGACGCTGTTGCTAAAGCTGCATTAAAGCTTGCAGATCTCCAATCCACATCCTCTGTTGGAGCGGAAGGCACTGGGCTCTTTCCTTCTCTTCCATAGGAAACCTCGCTTTGGACTCCACTCAAATTCTCCAAACTCCTGTTCCACCTAAGGGACTTCACCAACGATTGGCCGTCCCGCTTTTTATGGAGGGAAATCACGAGGGCTGTTTGTTTGATGTTTTTTTTTTTTTTTTCAGGACTGTTGAGGAATTACTGACTGAAAGCTTCAGGTGTCGAGGACAAAAAACACATTTTTCCTCTTTCTTCCATGGTCTTCACTCTTTCCTTGGTCGGTGGCCTTCTCGGAGAGGTTACAGATCTGAGCGCCATGCAAATGTAGTGGGCCACATGGTTATGTAAGGGGAACTGGACTGGAGAGAAAGAGAATATGCAAGACCTCACAGGGGGTTTCATTAGTTGAAATACAGTCTAAGGACAAGGAATCACCAGAGGGAAAAGGTAACGTATTGAGCTAATATATTCAGGCTTGTGGACAGGACTGAGTTTTGAGTTTAGTAACTGGACCGGCCCCCGGTGCGTTTATGGTGTGTTGAATTCGCGTGTCAAATCAAGGAAATTTTCATCCTAAATTCACTGATCCACCAAAACTTTGAGCTTCACAGACTGGGGTACTGTCAACTTAAATTCAGGATTTGTGCTGGATTTTTCATCCGCCCTTTGCGTTTTTCCCACGTCTTTGCAATCGTTGCTTAGCAGCCGGGCCTCATTTAAACGTTCTACATAAAGGTAGGAAATGAGGTTTCGAGACCCTGTATTAAAGTGGGATAAGCAAAACTGAGTCGTTTCTCCACCAGGGCAACTTGTGGTGGAGAGCAGACCCTGAAATTCTTAAAAACCTTTGAATTCTTTTCTCATCTTCAAGGACTTCTGCAGTATTATAGTTCCCTTAGAGCGATCGTCTGAGCTGGGTTCTTTTCATTCACAGGCCTTGTTATTTATTTATGGACAGTATAAATCAGTTGTTACTGAGATGATGATGTTTTGCATTGAAAGGGTTTCTTTTATAAAATATAGGCGGAAAAATTGGAGAAAATAGAAAATTATTATTTCTTTTTTTTGTTTTTTGTTCAAACAGCCTAAATAGTATTTCGCTCTTTTAAAACACCAATTTTTTCTTCTTTTTTGTTTTAATGTTTTGAATAGAAATTGGGAACTACACACCCCTTTGGGGCACACGCGTTCACCTCAAGATGCAAATGTGTCAGCAAAAATACAGGCTGATAAAGCATTCCGAGGTTTCACGGACAAATTGTAGACAATACAATTTAATCTGGAAGATGGTAATCTGATTGTGAGGATTCGATGATTTAATAAAAATGCAACACACTATCATGAAAACAGACTGTCTCTGTCATCACAATTCGAAGGGAAAGCTGTGAGGTCACAGGTGTAATGTCATCATTGAAGTCCGCTTTCCACTTCCTTATGGTTCCCTTCTATTAATTGACTGGATTGATCCACATACAAATAAGATTTGTCCTCAAAGGGCTTCCATCAATACATTGACTTCTTTTATGGGGGCCATCAAACAACCATTATGGGTGTCACGGGGGCGTCCCCTCAGGGAGATTGCCGCTAGTGACGGATGGGAGGGGCGGGGCCACAGTCTTGTGCCGGAGGCCCTGGAAAATGGGTGATTTGTTCAAATGTGTCGCCAAATATAATGACAATATCTACTTTATTTACTTTTATGTAAATAAGGGCATTTTCAGGGTTTTAATGCATTTTGTAAAAACCAGTAATACAGTTTGAGCAATGCACAAATATATAAATAAATGGTAAAAAAAAAAAAAGGTTTTAAATAAAATGCAATGGTGTATATAATGGCATGTTACAAAAGAGTTTTATTTTTTAAAAACAAAAGATTAAAGGAAGTATCTATATTTTGCACACAGCGAGCTCCTTGTGATAGAATTTATGTCTGGCTTGAAGAACAAAAGAACACGAACAAACAAGCAAGAGGAGAAGCGCAGAAGTAAATGAGAGGTTTAAATGTGAGGGTCTATGTGTGCAATTATCTTCCTGGCAGAAAAGAGCTATAACCCATTATGAAAACTGTTGAGCTCATATTTCTTTTCATGTACACGGAACACCTTTGAGATCTCAAGGCCTTCGGAATACAAACAAATACATGATTCTGCCACACCCACATCACTGTTCTAATGTCAAAAGTACAGGGCTTTCTATTACACAATTTTAATATTCATGTCTGCCCTCCCCTGGCTAATTAATATGCACTATTTTAAGTCTAATTGTTCAAGAAAACTCTGTTTTATGTTGATGCAATGGTAATAACAAATGATCGACGCATTAAATTTGCATATATTTTCAAGGCGGAGAGAATATGTTATCATTGTGCCACAGAGAATTGCTTTAAGTTTGGAAGTTAATTTCATTATCTCCGCCTCCCTATTTAAGCGTGCACTCTACAATAATTGAAAAACAGAATAAAAGATTAGATTTTATTGGGTGACGGGCACTAATGGCAAGTGACGGAATGTTAGTGTTACAAGAGAGGGGAACAATTACGGAGAAGTGTTTAAGTATTGCCATCAACGATCATACGTACATGTGTTGCAAGAAACAGATCCAGTGAAGGACTGCTGTCATAATGACTAGGTTAATAATGTAATTTGATACTGTATTGGTTCAGTATATTCATAAATGAGACCTTTTTAGGAATGAATAATGGGGAAACAAATACAGCTATTGTTCCACAAACAATAAGAATACAAGTTCATTGAATCCTATTATAGATTCTTTACTGTTAAGCATGCTATCAGTGTATCAGACCTTCAGCGCACACTTATTTGGGAAAATCACAGTGGAGCATTCTGGGAGCCACTTATCCTGGCGCACCTTGTTGTTAGGGCTCCATCGCTGCTGTTTCCTCATCAAAAAAAGAAGGGAAAAAAACTGGTGCTTTGTTGTCAGGCTTTTCACACACACAACGCATATTCATGCGGACGTGTTTAAGTATTTTTCTGCTAGCATAAGCATGCTGTGTTGTCACTCCTAACTGACTTTTTTCAGTTTTTAACAGTTAGCATCTTGCCTACTCTGCTATCTCAGAGACAGCGTGTCATGCACCGAATTCTTATTTTTCTTATAACCTTTTAGCTGGGTGACAAAAAAAAATAAACTCAGGGTTAATAGCGATAAGAGATACTCCACCCACAAAATGAAAATGTGTAATGAATCACTTAGACAACCCCTGTCAGTACCCAAAACCGTTTTTAAAAGCTTTGTTCGTCTTCGGAAACAATTTAAGATATTTTGGATGAAAGCCGGGGGGCTTGTGACTGTCCCATTGGCTGCCAAGTAAATGACACTGTCAAGGTCCAGAAAAATATGAAAAGCATCGTCAGAATAGTCCATCAGCCATCAGTGGTTCAACCATAATGTCATGAAGCTACGAGAATACTTTTTGTACACGAAGAAAACAAAAATAATGACTTTATGAAAACAACAATTCGTCTCCTCTGTGTCTCTTCGCATCACTGTAGCGCCATTTTGGAGAATTTCCATTGAACGCAAGCAGCGTACGCTATTCTGTGTCAGGTGCGACACGAGGATACATTTTCTACGTGTATTTACACTTTGATTTGAACGAAAAACGCGCATCCGTGAACAGCGGTTGACACAGAAGAGCGTACGCTGAGTGTACGACATGGGGGTAAGTGATTAATGACAATATTTTCATTTTGGGGTGGAGTATCCCTTTAAGATTTTGAGAACACCAAACCATCCTGCCTTTATTTGTGCTGCTGATTCAGGTGATTCGGGTTTGTGATCACCAAGTGTAATTTAGTAGATGTGCGATTGTGTGTGATTCTGAGGCATAGACACAGAAATCTCTATATATTTTATTATAAATCTACCACTTAAGGTGAAATCTTTAAGTAAAACTTTTACCATCATGATATGATAATGCGTAATGCATTTATATACACTAACGTTCAAAAGTCTGGGGTCCAGATAACTTTTTTTTTAAAGAAATTATATTCTTAGAAAACAATTTTATTTCAAATACATTGTATTGTTTTAACTTTATATTCATAAATCAATAGAGCTTGAGAAGTGTAAAGAGTGATATCACTGAACCCAAGAGAACAGGACTCTATTCCTAGCCAATATGACTTTCCTTCTGCTGCTCATTAGGTAGAACTGTATCTCTACAGGTGAAATACTCCATTGCCAAGACAATGCTGATCATAAAGGCATCAGATGCAAGTGTCCTGGAACAGAGACCTGAGGAATTATTATTTGCAACATATTTGAGGTATAACTGTGTCTGAAGCTTACATCTTCAGGAGGTTGGTGATTGTTTGTATTCCACTGTATTCACATTACACATTATGTTTAAATCTAAAACTGAAGCCAGTAGACTGTAGCGCAGACTGAGTATAAAGCTGTGTGGAGGGGCATTTGTAATGCATCCCCATTTTAACAGCTTCATAAATTATCTTAATTAAGAATGCCACCTGGAGCTCTATCCTATTGATCAGCCAGACAGCACTTCATCAAATCTAAGGTTGCCTAGTCAAAAAAGCAATGTGCTACTTAATTCAATGGCATCTTTTTTTTTTATTATTACTTCGACAAGAGAATTTCAGCATTTTATGAAGTTTCTTGTTTTTCAACATTGCCTTGTTTTGTATTTTTAATTCTCTGGTCTTTTTGATGGCTTGTTGCTCTTCATGTGGTGCCAATAGGCAGTGGTTTTTAAAAGGAGATATCCTTTCAGGGAATGGCGTGTATAAATATTTTGCCATTGATGAATACGTTAGGCCCCAGACGATCCCACTCTTTTTCTTTGATAGTTGACTACCAAGCCCCATGTGATGTCATAGTGGCAGGACTTGGGGCCCAAGGCGAAATGTCTACACACTTGAGCAGGATGAATCTTACTCCCAACGATGGCCTCTCTGTTCAATTTTGCATCACTGTTTACACTTTATACCATATTTCCAGTCCATGGAGTATACACGCAGTTTATTTGAGGTCATGCCACAATGTGAATCAAGTTTAAGTATTTGAATTTAGTTTTACCATAACTATGTTTAACAAACTGCACTTAGAGTTTCAAGCAGCCATTTTAGATTGTTCATAGTTTGATATCCCAGTTTATGTGCAATGGAAATGATGTCTGGCCCATAGAGTTTTAGAAAATAAAGTCTTAGAACACTTTTCATACTTTCATTACTTTATTTTTTTTTCCTCTAACAATGTCCATTTACATACATCACATTTGGACTAAAAATTTAATAATTTCACAGCTAACATTTAATATATTCTAAATAAAATAAAATTCAATAAAAATACTTTCATATTCTTTCTGCACTTCCAACATCATTTTACAAAACTGAAAAATTACATTTTCACACAATTAATATTGAAGTAGATTTGTTTAATTCACTATTTCTTTAGATTATAATGGTTTTAAACATGTAAGAATTAATATTTTTATGGGGGATTTTCAGT
>JADLZN010008516.1:0-72411 GCA_018155175.1 Sinocyclocheilus anophthalmus | reverse complement strand
CGAGCGAGCGAGCGATCTAGCTAGCGGGGCAGCCGGGACGCGAGCGAGCGGGCGAACAGGGAGCGACGGTCGAGCAGGCGAGCGGGGCATGGCGCAAGGCAGCCAGCATGCGACAAGGGTCGAGCTTCTATCCAGACGCCCCTCCAACCAGCAGGAGAGAGGGAGCGGCATTCGGGCGAGCATGCTAGCCAGCCAGCAGCTGGATGCGAATGCGGCGGCGGGGCGCAGCAGGGGGAGGAGGAAGGCTACCAAAGATGAGGGAGGAGGGAGAGGGAAAGGCAGGCTCAAGGCACGTCGGAGGTCACCGGGCCAGGGCAGGGCAGCGGGCAAAACTCGCCAGGGCGGGCAGGGGAAATCGGCGGGAGCTGGCCGGGTCCGCAAACTCCAAAGGGGTCGGAAAAGCAGAAGGACCGCGGAGGTGGCGCCAGGTTCAGGAAGCGGAAGACGCGTCTGAGGAATTATCATGCGAGTACCTCACGGGGGGGGGAGCAGCCTGCTGACCAGGCGCCGTACAACGGGGAGTGGGCCCGGAATGGAGCAACGCAGGTCAACTCACAAAGTTTCACTGGGGTCCGGAATCCTATGCGCTCTCGCCAGAAAAGTTTCTCAATGCCAGTGAGAGAGAGAACCTGCGGACGCAACAAAGCCGATTTCTAATCAAGAGCTTTAGAGCCCATCAGCGCACAACAGAGGGCCGGCGGTTCATGGGAAGTCGCCATCCTATGGGATAGTGTAAAGAACAATGCACATTGAGACACGTATGCATTGCCTTTGACGGCTGTGCTGTACGGATACATTCCCTATCATCATGAACCATTACCGAAGGCCTGTACAGCCCACTGGCCAATTACAGTAAACCAGGTCGTGATAGTGACTAATTGATAACGGATAATATTGTCCTTACGATGACTTTCCTGTGACTGGTATTCACATAATACATTTTGCATTTTATGTAACTTACAACTGTGTGCCACAACAGCGGCTCTGCAGATAGAAGTAAAACTAGCTCAGCCTCTCTACAGCTTCAATGCCCATCTAGAGATTTTTGCCAGGTAAAATTGGCAAGTCTAAAATTTCAGAATGCCTCACCCTCCAGGCCTGCCAAGGAGTGGATGAGTTTGTTTTATTATCAGAACAGATTTGGAGAATGTAGCATTACATCTCGCTCACCAATGGATCCTCTGCAGTGAATGGGTGCCGTCAGAATGAGAGTCCAAACAGCTGATAAAAACATCACAGTAATCAACATACTCCACACCCCCAGTTCCATCAATCATGTCTTTGAAGTGAAAAGCTGCGTCCCCATGGTCTCTTACAATCAAAATCACTGTTTTCAACTGTTGAAACAATGCCTTGATCTGCTATTCCCCCTGAGTCATACGAGGATGACTTTTTTCCACTGGAAATAATATTATGGATAGAAGATTCGTATTTTAGTAAGAAGCAACAGTTTGAAGTTAAAAGTGTGTTAATGATAATGGTTTACTAATGGTTTACTTTTTTTATAAACAGCTTTTCACTTTTCAATATGTTAATTGATGGACTGGAGGGGTGTGGAATACATGTGGATTACCGTGATGTTTTTATCAACTCTCATTCTGACGGCACCCATTCACTGCACCCATCCATTGATGAGCAAGGGATGTAATGCTACATTTCTCCAGATCTGTTCTGATGAAGAAACTAACTCATCTACATCTTGGATGGCCTGAGGGTGAGTACATTTTCAGCAAGTTTTCATTTTTGGGTGAACTATTCTCAAAAATAATAATCTCAGACTGGATTTCAAAGAGCATATGCATTGAAAATGTCTTTGAATTTAGCAATCAAGAAAAATTCAGTGGTCATTTTTTGGTTTATTTTACCTGTAAGTGAGACAGCATTGTGTTTCAACAGACAATGGTTTATTACTTTGTTTCCCCCATTGATTTTCCCACTGAAGAACTAGCCATTATTTCTGCATTTCATGCATGATGTGAAATATCAGTTAATCTTTCTTGAAGACCTGATATTATTGACTCGGAGCTGTGCAGTTGTTTCGATACGAGGCAGCCCTTGCAGTCACACTTTGCTGAAATGCAGACATTCCCAGTCTGTTTGTTGGCCGCCTCCAAAGTCCTTTTAAAGAAATTCTTCAAAAATATAAATTCCGTCATTATTTACTCATTCTCGTGCATGAAGCCATATGGAGAACTGTGTCTCCTCCTCCTCATACTTTCTCTGCCATATCTCATTATCCTGCTGTGCCACTGCATAGAAATACAGCCTTTGTGTTTTGTTTCTATACTAATCATTAATCTCACTATAGATCTCTTATAGCATGATGTGCAAGTCTAATCCTGTAGAGCCTCATATGAATCCTTATTCTGATACAGTTTGATATATTCTCTCACAATTCCACTGAATGGCTGAATAAAACAGGGTCGATTTGTAAGACAAGATCGATTCGCTCAGTGTTTGAGTGTGTGTGTTGAAAATGAGCATCATTGAACAGTAATAAGTCTACTGCAGTGAAATAGGCATCATCAACTCTAAAGGTGGTTTAATAGTGTAAAAAAGTGACGTGACATGACATGTGGCCAAGTATGGTGACCCATACTAGGAATTAGTGCTCTGCATTTAACCCATCCTTAGTGCACACACACAGCAGTGAACACACACACACCATTTATGTGTGTATTTATTTATTTAGAAAGTGCAACTACATGAGGGTAAATGCACTACCGTTCAAAAGTCTCTTCTGCCCATCAAGGCTGCATTTATTTGATCAAATATACAGTAATATTGTGAAATGTTATTATAATTCAAAATAACAGTTTTTTTATATGAATATATTTTAAAATGTAATTTATTCCTGTGATGCAAAGCTGAATTGATAGCTGCATTTATTGTCACATCAAGTTTGTTTGTTTATTTATTTATTTTACAGCTTTATTTTTTTTTCTAACCATATAAAAATGCTACTCCAACCATCCATGGTTTATGTCAATACCAAGCATAATCTACGATTACTACAAATTCTCAAACTTTTACCATTAGATTTAGTTAATCATATAAACATAAATTCATGCCGGAAAACATTTATATATTTTCTGAAGCATTTTTTAATCGTTTTTTATGCATAAATTCTACAGCAGGAATTTAGTCTCTCCGTAAATTCTGTTACCATACCAATGTTTTTTATAATCATTTTAATCTGCTGATTTGATGCTCAGGAAACATGTCTTATAATTATCAATGTTGAAAACAATTGCGCTGCTTAATATTTTTGTTAGAAACCATGAGACACCCTCTTTTAATTTCAGAGTCTTGATGAATAGAAAGTTCAAAAGAAATATAATCTTTTATAACAGAATGTCTTTATCTTTAATCAATGAATATTCCTTGGCTGAAATCGCAGTATTATTTAAAAAGCATTGTTGGAATGGTATGTTAAATGAAAAATGGCAGAACGTCTCGGTTATGTATTGTAACCCTCGTTCCCTGAAGGATGGAACGGAGACGTCACGTCGGTGACCGTTGAATTGGGATCTCGCTTAGAGAGACCTATCTACTTTGAGTGTAAACTAAATGATCCAATGCACATTGGCATGCGATTATTCCATCCAGCTGCTGCTGATCACAGCGTGAGTATAAGTAGGCAGCAGGTGCAGCGCCTATTCAGGTTTTCGCTGAGGAGCCGAACCGGTGACCCGGCTGCCGTGGTCGGGCAGGGCGGGTGGTACAGGAGCTGTGGCGACGGGACGTGACGTCTCTGTTCCCTCCATCAGGGAATGAGGGTTACATACTTAACCGAGACGTTCCCTTTCAGTCGTCACTCTCGACGTCACGTCGGATGACCGACAAATTGGGATGCCTAACAAAGGGCCACAGGTACTGCCCTTTCCAGTGTCCTGTGGAAGCCACCTGACTCCCTTTTTTTTGGCGTAGGCCAAGGCTTCTTCACAAGAGGACCAGCTACTTCTGCAATGGCACTACCCAATGAGTAAGACGGGATAACACTAGGAAAACGTACCCGTACCACTTGGAACAAGAACGTTGCGGAAGCCCCATACTTCCCGAAGGAGGTTTCGGAAGCAAATACACATATGAACATCCCTTAGGTGCATATGGAGAATGGAGGTGATTGAACCCTCTTGGATTGGCAGAAGTCTGCCGGGGAAACACGGCCTCTTATTCTATACCGTGGACTTTACACATATGATATCCACTTAGGTCTTACATATGGAAACCAGCCTTCTACCGGTTCTCGAGGATACAACGAGTGAAGGCCTGGCGCCGGAACCGGTTCTGTGGGCCACTGCTCTGCCGAGGGGACGGGGGAACTCAACAGGGTCTACTGTATGGACTCTCTGGAGTGGTTTTAGCAAGCTGACCCGAAGCCGGGGTCTCTCAGTGCTTCTATCTGTTTGAGGTGAGAACACAGGAGGAGACCGGCTCCACACGAAGGCTATAGAAACTAGCAAACGTGTTAGGGGTCACCCAGCCCGCAGCCCTACAAATATCTGTCAGCGAGACGCCACGAGCCAGCGCCCAGGAGGATGCAACACCTTTAGTTGAGTGAGCTTGCAACCTGAGCGGGCAGGGCATACCCTGTTCCTGATAAGCCAGGGTGATGGCATCCCCTATCCAGTGGGCCATACTCTACTTTGAGACGGCATTCCCCTTCTACCGCCTCCGTGACAGACAAAGAGCTGGTAAGAGGTCCTGAAGCTTTGTGTCCGGAAATCTAGGGACGTAGCACATTAATGCTCGACTGACAGAGAAAGTCAGGGCTGGTCTGCCTCCTCCTATGGGGCAGCGCTTGGGAGGTTTCACCCCGATCCCTGAAGGAGTAGTTGGAACCTTGGGCACGTACCGGGCCGGGGCCTCAATGGTAAATACCTGAAGGTAAATCAGCCTGTGGTCCCGAACTCTAGGCACTGAATGTTTGACGCACAAACTGCTTGCAGGGCGCCCCTACCCTCTGGAATAGAAGGCCAAGCCCAGCAGAGCAAAGGCGCATTGAGAGAGGAACTTCCCTCACGCTGGGCCTTGAACAGAGAAGCGCAACGGGGGCCTGCGGAGTCCGGGAGCACTCAACGTCAGGTCCCAAGAGGGTATAGAGGGGGGGCCGTGGAGGATTTAACCTTCACGCCCCCCTAAGGAACCTGATGACCAAATCATGCCTCCCTACCGATTTCCCTTCCACGGGGTCATGGTTAGCAACACAACACAAACTTTAAGGGTGGAGGGAGACAGCCTTCGCCCCAGCCCCTGCTGCAAGAAGGACAGCACAACTCCGATCGGGCATCTTCAGGGGTCTTCTCGGCGAGATGAACACCACTCAACGAACAGGTTCCAGTTCAAAGCGTAGGCGTGTCTCGTAGATGGTGATCTCGCTGAAGTGATTGTGTCAACTACCCCTTGGGGTAGGCCTCCTAGAACCTCCGCGTCCCGTCCAGGTACCAGACATGAAGTTTCCAGAGGTCTGGACGCGGTGCCAAAGGGCGCCCCGTCTTTGAGTCAGTAAATCCTTCCTCAGAGGAAACGGCCAAGGAGGGGCTGTCGCGAGGAACACTAGCTCGGGGAACCAGGTCCGAGTAGGCCAATACAGCGCCACAAGCAGGACCTGCTCCTCGTCCTCCCTGACCTTGCACAGCAACTGTGCAAGAAGGCTCACTGGGGAAAACGCATACTTGCGAAGGCCCCGCGACCAGCTGTGTGCCAGAGCGTCCGTGCCAAGTGTTCCGTCGGTCAGGGCGAAGAACAACTGGCAGTGAGAGGTTGCTGGCGGTGCAAACAGGTCTACCTGAGCGGCTCCGAAACTTCTCCAAACCAGCTGGACCGTCTGGGTATGGAGTCGCCATTTTTCCGGGAGCGCAGCTCGGGACAGCTCTTCGGCTGCCCGGTTGAGCAGCCCAGGTATGTGAACAGCACGAAGCGACCTCAGTTGCTTCTGACTCCAGAGGAGGAGGTGTCGGGCGAGTTGCGACAAGTGACGGGAGCGCAGACCACCTTGTCGGTTGATGTACGCAACGGTCGCTGTGTTGTCTGTGCGGACTAGTACATGCTTGCCTCGTAAGCGCCCTTTGAGACGGCTCAGGGCAAGGTGCACTGCTAGCAACTCAAGTCAGTTGATGTGCCAGTGCAGTCGGGGACCCGTCCAAACCCCTGACACTGCAATCCCGTTGTACGTGGCCCCCCAGCCGGAGGTTGAGGCATCCGTGCAAACCAGTCATGCCTGAGACCTCTGCTCCATGGGCACTCCCCTGCCCGGAGGAACGCAGGTCTGACCCACTGGTGAAGGTTTGGGCGGCAGACCGGGTCACCCGGACCCAAGGTCCACGCTGCCACCCCACCCTCTGGACTCCGGCCATGGAACCATGCTGCAGCGGTCTTCATAGGAGTAGCCCCATGCGTGACTTGCCGAAAGAGCCTGGCCGCCATATGCCCCATGAGCCTCTGAAACAATTTCAGTGGGAGTGCCATCCTGCTCTTGAATGTATTCAAGCACTTCAACACCGACTGAGCATGTTCCTGCGTGAGGCATGCTGTCTGTTCGACCGAGTCCAACTCCATACCGAGAAAGAGATCCTCTGCGTCGGGGAGAGTTTGCTCTTTTCCCAGTTGACCTGAAGCCCAACAGCTGGATGTTTTAAAGCGCCAGTTCCCTGTGCTCGCACAACTGATCCTGAGACTGTACTAGTATAAGCCAATCGTCTAGATAGTTGAGGATGCGAACACCCTGCTCTCTCAGGGGACAGGGCTGCCGACCCGTAACTTTCGTGAAGACACGGGGCGACAGTGACAGCCCGAAGGGCAGGACCTTGTATTGGTATGCCCGCCCCTCGAACGCAAACTGCAGAAATGGTCTGTGGTGCGGAAGGATCGAAACATGAAAGTATGTGTCCTTCAGGTCGATCGCTGCGAACCGGTCTTGGGGACGGATACACCTGAAAGTGCATTTTTGCGTGAGCATCTTGAACGGGAGCCGTTGAAGGGCCCGGTTCACGACGCGCAGATCCAAGATAGGTCTCAACCCACCACCTTTCTTGGGTACAATAAAGTAAGGGCTATAAAACCCCGACCTCATAGCGGCTGGAGGGACCGGCTCTATCGCGTCCTTCGCCAGTAGGACTGCGATCTCTACACGCAAGATGGGGGCATCTGCTGCTTTCACTGACGGAAAGTGGACGCCCCTGAACTTGGGAGGGTGCCGGGCGAACTGAATCGCATAGCCGGGCCTGACGGTTCGAAGGAGCCATCGAGTCGGGCTGGGTAGCTCAAGCCAGGCTCTCAGACACCGCGCTAGTGGCATCAACGTAACTACAGGCGTACTCGCAGTGGGGCAGCGTGGAAGAATGCAGGGACCTGGCCCGGGCGTCTCGTAGCCTGTCCGAGGCGGGGTCTGGTGTGTTTAACACTGACCTGCGTTCGAGTAGAGGGTGTGTGGGTAGTCCGTTGGTTTGTCTTCCCGATCCGCCCACTGCTGCTCATTGGTGAGAGAGGAGGGTGAGTGTGATACACACTAGGTCGTCCACAACCCCCCTTCCCCTCTGGGGACCCAAAAAATAGAGGAAATGCTCTTTGTCGAGAATTTGGGTACCACAGACCGAGTTCATTGGTGGAAAAAAGAGATTCGCCGCTCCGACCCTCCTCCAGGGGAGGTAGTGGGTTGCTTACCATCTTCGTCCCTTAAAAGCACATTCCCTCACCTCTCGGGTCCAGCCGTCTCAGGGTCCTGTGCTCTCCGTCGCTTGCCACCAGGTTTGGGGCGGGGCCTGGGACGGGCGGGCGCTGGCCCTGCGACCGGCCCACGGCACAGCTTTGCTGGGGCCGCGAGGAGCCTGCTCTTTAGTTTTTGGCGGTGGCAGGTGGGGCTCGCCCTCGGCGAGGGAGCAGCTGCATGCCGGGGCAGGATGTTCCTGATGGCCTCAGTCTGCTCTGGTCCGCGGAGAACCGCTGGGCACGTTCTCCACAGTGTCGCCGACAGGCCGGCCTGGGACACGTGGGCGTTCAAGAATCGTGTCTTGTCCGTCTCGCGCATGTCAGCCAGTCACAGCCAGAATTGGCGCTCCTGGGCCACCATAGTGGACATGGCACGACCCAGAAACCGCACCGTAACCTTCGTCGCTCGTAGCGCGAGGTCCGCCGCGGTGTGGAGTTCTCTCTGAACTTCCGGGTCGTGACCACCCTCGTGCATGTCCCTCAGTGCCTTGGCCTGGTGCATTTGCAATCACGCCGTAGCGTGTAAGGCGGAGGCAGCTTGTCCACAGGTCGTATAGGCATCGCTGGCCAGTCGAGTTCCTACAGACCCGGGAGGGGAGGCACGGTTCTCCCTGCCGGTTGGAGGCGGTATCAGGACACAACTGCATCGCAACCGACCGCTCCACCGGGGGGACCCTTGTAACCCCCTAGCTGCCCCACAATCGATGGTGGTGAGGGAGGAGGAACCAGCAGCT
Organism: Sinocyclocheilus anophthalmus; assembly: GCA_018155175.1. Lineage (NCBI taxonomy): Eukaryota > Metazoa > Chordata > Actinopteri > Cypriniformes > Cyprinidae > Sinocyclocheilus > Sinocyclocheilus anophthalmus. Next base: position 63,967 of record JADLZN010008516.1, on the reverse strand, counting down.
CGGTTTCTGTCAGTAAAAGGTGCCGTCCATGACCTGTTGAGCTCCTTATGCACCTTCGGGAAGAAAGGCACCGAGGCGGGGCTCTGAGAACCAGCGCGGACCGCCCCGGTAACCAATCGTGCAACCTTGAGGGCTCAGGACACGGTAAACGTCTTCACTCGAGCCCTACCCCTACAGTGGCCCGGGAAAGAGGGACAATAGTCCACACCCCCCCCCATTATTTCTGGATCCGATCCAGTCATTGCTACGGTCCCAGAGGAGAGCAGCGCAGCTGAATCTTCCTCTCCAGAAAGCTCTGGCTCACCCTCCGATGCTGCAATCGACCTCCGATCGTCGGGGGGAGCCTCGGAAAAAACAGGTGGTACCCCCCGGGAGGGTCCAGCCTGCTCTTTTTGGGAGCTCCGCTGGTTTCGAAGTGCCGGCGGGCCTGGGCATCCCCGGAGGGGAATTCCTCAACGTGAACATAAGACCAGTCCGCCCACCGCCAGAAAAGGACGCCCCCGGCTGCCACCAGAAGGAACCCCAGATCTAGACAGTGGCATGGGCACTCCACCCCCTTGCAGGTAAAGGAGTCCGGTCCGCAACTCCGAGATGATCATACCAACGCAATGGGAGCATGAGCCATCCACGAAAGCCACCTCAGCGTGCTTCATGGGCACCGTCACTAGATGCGCGATCGTTGACCATCCACCCAGCCAGGTACTACCTGCAAGCCAGAATCGCACGGTGAATACTTCGTCTAAGCAAGACCCCACATCGTCTTTATAAATAGTAACGTGAAATGTGCCAAGCAACGCGTCTTTAGAAAAGACGCCCCGAAATTGCTCTTTTAGGGGAAAACCTCTTTTAGCGTGCTGAGGCGCACAGGGGGGATGATCATTTGCAACACAAACAGGGGTAGTGCAGCCTGATGTGTGCAACCCACTCGACACGTGAAACCACCACCGCTGAAGCGCCGTCCGCCAACACGGAGAGCTCTCCAAGAGCGTGCTGAACTCGTTCAGTTTTCTTCTCTCCGTAGAGTAGTCAGGAGCGGAACGATGTGATCGCTCGGCTCCGAAGCGAAAAGCTGAATATGCGCTGCACCTGCTGCCAACTTATACTCACGCTGTGATCAGCAGCAGCTGGATTCAATAATCGCATGCCAATGTGCATTGGTTTGTTTAGTTTACACTCGAAGTAGATTGTCCCTCTAAGCGAGATCCCAATTTCCCAATTTCGTCGGTCCTCCGACGTTACGTCGAGAGTGACCGACTGAAAGGGAACTCAATTTTCAGCAGGAAAGCACAAGATGAGTTTAAATATATTTCCAATTAACTTGTCTTGGTCATGTTTATTAAATATGCCTGTAACAGATTGAGCTTGCTATAAGTTCTTCTATTTCCTGCTGCTTTTCAGCCAGGCTCTTTGATGGTGAAATGTTGAGCTCGAATCATTTCTATTCTCCAAGCGCAGCAGAGTTTGAGTGTGTTGTGTCCCAAGGGCCCGCAGAGCCGTGTGAGGTAGAGACCACAGGCTGCACCATCTGCTCGGGTCTTTTTAAATGACTACCTGTGACAGAGAGAGAGGAGAGACACCCACATACAGAGACGCCAAGAATGGAGAAAGGAAAAAAGAGCTAAACTGGACCCGAGAAAGGAGAAGAGGGACACAGAGACACAGAATGAATATTAGAGGAGAGGATTAGATAAACTCATCATATGAATGTGAAATGAAGCGGCTCAGAGGAATATTTATTTCTTGAAAATCAGCATAAAAATTGAACCCCATTTAACTATGTAATGCACATGCATGGTTTTGTTGTGCATGATTCGTTGGTGCACATTATTCAGTATTTTTCCATTGACAGCCTTTTAAAAGCCTTGTATTTATTTATTTATTTTAAAGCATCATAATATCGAAAGACCATTGACTTAAAGTTTGCTGATGTCCCTTTCTAAATTTGTCAAAAACTGAAATTTAGATTTTGAATCCCATACTATGCAATATCAATATAAAGATAAATTTTATTAATTATTATTATTTATAAGGTAGTAATAATACATATAATCTAAAATAAATTATACTAGTATGTTAAAGTAGCTACTGTAACCTACCTCTAATATACTGATAATATAACAAACCCAAATATGAAAATATGACAAAAGAAACAAAAATATTAAGCTTAAAATATAATATTATTTTACTAAATGTATATTTTATATTTTTATTATATTTTTTAATAGTAAGATAATATAATATGCTGGATTGATGTTGACACTGGTCTTTTTTTTTTTTCTCTCTCGTTAAAGAATTTTAAAAGGACATATCACGTCAATCTTTCATGTCCCTAGTATTGTATTTATTACGTGTCCATGTAATGAGCAGGGTAATGAAGCAGTCAACACTGACATTATCACAAACTAAACCGAGACACAAACAGAACCTGCGTGGGCTCCCAGCCTCATCGCTGGTCTAGCTGTTTTGTTCCCAACACAGACACAGATAAGGAGCACTCTCATTTTAAACACAAATACCACACACCTGATACTGCGGGAAGAGCATGCACAGACTAGATGTTGACAGTTATAAACAATCTCTTCAGGTGTGTCCTTCTTAGAGTGTCTGAACCTTCATCACTCCTTACACTACGATACTAGCTGAAAAATCATAATAGCACTAATGCCTTTGCTTTCTGCTGATTTACCTCTGTACATTTACATAAATTAAATATAATATTAAATAATTGTATTATTTAGAAATAGCATAGTTATTATAATTATAAAAGAAATAATATTATATTTATAATATCAAATCTATATTTCATTTGTATTTTATATTTATTATGTTTATTTTTATCCTAATTACAGTGCTGGTGTCAAATACACTTTACTATACTTTTATTATTTATTTATTATCCTTTTATATTCTTAAATGTATAGATATATATATATATATATATATAATATATATTATATATACAAATAGTCATGAGAATTTTTAACATTGCATGTATTTTTATTGTATTTATTGCAGTGCTATACTAATAATAACAGTTATTAGTAGTAATATTAGTTTCAAAATATAATTACATAACACTACATAGAAAAAGATCATCGTAATTTAAGATAGATCAGAATCAGAATTAGCTTTATTGCCAGGTATGTTTACACGTACAAGGAATTTGTTTTCGTGACTTCCACAGTGCAACAGAATGACAGTAACAGAACAAAAAAACACAGATAATAAAAAAAAAATAGAACAAGTAGATAAGGAATAAAAATATAACAGATTATCGATGTGTGACAATACCGGTATCACCGTTGGGGTGGGGTGTTAGTTTGTTTGAGTTTCCCTCTTTTCTTCACTTTAAAATGGCTTGTAAAAGTGCCGTGCGCGTTTTATTTTCACTTTCAAAATTAGCGGCAATTCGGCGTTGATTCAATTCAAGCAACAACGTCAAACTCAGAACTTTTATTAACTTTACGATTAAAAATACACTATATATGCCTAATAAAATACCAAATTACTTAGGCTACACAAAGTTTAAAATAGGTATATAAGACTGAAAATCAGCAAACACTGTGGAACCAATTAAATAAGAAACGAATGTTTAAAAAAAACTTCCAGTCATTAGGCTTTTCAAAATCTAAAATATTGCTAAACAGCGCCTTTGCATTTCCTTTCTAAACAATCTTTTGCCATTGTCTTCAGTCAGTCAGTTCGACTCACTTTCCTCACGTGATAAATAAAATCTGACTCCTGCTAGTTCACGCATGGTTCGGCACGCTTCATTGAGCATTTAGTTTTTAAAAGTGTCTATCCTCTAACTGAACTAGGCTAAATGATTTTTGTAACTATAAAAAAAATCAAACCAACGGTGGGGGACAGTGCCGCGGTAGGCAAATGACGGAACCGGTATAACCGAGAACACCGTCTACCGCAGCAAGCCTAGTGTGTACTGCCGAATGTCCAGCAATTCGTCTCTGGTGAAACTGACTGCAGGGATATAACTAAAAACAGGACAAACTAACAAAAACATAAAAACAACTGGAGCACGCCACGGAGGCTGCCATCATCATCGGCGCCATCACGATTCCAACAAAGAATATCAGGAACAGAACATTTTCATATTCACCCCCACATTATTTCTAGGTCACTAATCAGTTTTGTGGCTCTTTCACAGACAGTCAGATGTTCTTCTTCCATTGCTGGAGAACATGATCATCAGGATTTGTTCATGTAGCTCCAGAGCTGCTGTCATTAAAGTGTGAGAGAGACGTTAAAGGGATAGTTCACCCAAAAATGAAAATGTGATGTTTATCTGCTTACCCCCAGGCTCCAAGATGGAGGTGACTTTGTTTTCTTCCAGTAGAACAACAACGAAGATTTTTACTCTCAAACCGTTGCAGCTGTCCGTCTTATAATGGAAGTGATTGGGAATCACGGCTTTGAGAGTAAAAAAAACATACCCATACAAAACCAAATTAAACCCTGCTGCTCTTGACGATACATTGATGTGTAAAGACACGAAACGATCGGTCTGTGCAAGAAACTGAACAGTATTTATTATCACTTCGAATTTTTTAAAACTGTTCCTGAGGGCGCGCAGTCCTCAACAGCCGGCGCATGACGTGTCTTCTTCTTCTTCTTGCTTACGCAGATTCGCAGAGCTTATAAGGTCCTTACCCCAGATGGTTATTTTTTACTAACCATTACTTTGGTTAGTGCAAGGTAATGCACTTATCAGTCTGCGATCTGCCATAAAACAAGAAGAAGAAGGCGCGTCACACGCCGGCTGTCGAGGACTTTGTCGAGGACAAATTTTCATTTTTGGGTGAACTATCCCTTTAAATAGGCTACAAAAACATTTTACTCAAATTATTATGCTGAAAACACAATTTGTAATAAGACTGAGGAAAAAGCAAAATAGATCATGTTCATGATTGGTTTCAGACTTTTTGACCCCACCATGTTTTGTTTGCAGTTTCACCAGCCAATCAGATTGGACTTTCTTGGCCATTTTTTTCAGTGAATGTGCTGTGGGCGATCAGTGGATATGTGATACTGTGGCATCGATATACCATACCACACTAATGCCTTCTGGACAGTATGAGGCACTTTCTGAAATGGTTGAGAGAGGAAAGATTTGGCATTTAGGACTCGTGAGTGTGTGAGATGTCCCTCAAGGGAGACGGTCCTGGCTTGGAGAATATAACATGTCTTGACACAGGCCTGCTCTGTCATCTTTATTAAGAATTAGACTCGCAGATCTCATCGCCACAGTGTGGGAGAATATGCAGCCGAGCCAATCCTGACCAACACGTTTATCAGTCCAGAGTGAGGAAATGAAGCAATATTCCCGAGCCCGGACCACGTTCGCTTTTAAAGGAGAATTCATGTTTACTTGACATTTGGAATCAGATTTGGGCTCTGACATTTCCTGGGAGATGAGGATGTGCACACTGTACTGATACATTATTCAGAAGAGACGGCTGTGGTCGTGTCTTATTGCATCACATTTCTATCATCATATTGTTAGCGGATTTTCATTTGTTACTCATGAGAGGTCATTCAGACCCACACGCAACCTCTTCAGAACAGTGGCTGCAGGTGGGAATTGTACCGTTTCTGCTGCGTTATAAAGACAGAAGCTGTTTCACATGCTCTTGAGATTGTAATCGATCAGATCCACTCCATCATGAATTTGTGGGTTGATTTGGGTTGTTGTAGAAAAAGATAGACAGACAGACAGACAGACAGACAGACAGACAGACAGACAGACCGACCAAATAGATAGATGGACCATTTATTTATTTGCGTTTATTCCATATATAAAAAAATTAATTAACTTAATTTTATTTGATCATTAACTTAATATTAATATTCGAAATATTATATAAATTTTTCAAATATATATATATATAACAGTATATATATATATAGATATATATATATAGATACTTTTTTTTTTTTTTTTTTTCCTATTATTATATGTTAAAATGGTATATATTTAAGGGTAATTACTATTATAAATTTAGTAATGTTGAAAGACAGTTTGTTGCTTAATATTGTTTTGGTAGCAACCCTGATACATTGTATATGAAATGAAATGAAATAAAAAGAAATGAAATACCCTTTTTAAAAAAACATGTCTTTCCTCACTTTTGATCAACTTATTGCTGTAATGCTAATTTCTAATTTCTTTTAAACAAATATCCTAATGACCATTTGAAAACAGTTGTGGGTGTGTTAATTTATTATTTATTTATGTCATTTCTTTTATATTTTTTGTAACATTTCCTAATCTATTTGTTTAACCTATATTATATAAATATTAACACTACTCTACAGCATTTATTTACTCTTCCATTAATTTTCTATAACAACATTTACTAATGCGTTTTTTAAGATAAAAAACATTGCTATCTGTTAACAGTAGTTGATGCACTGTGGCACAACTAACATGGGTTCTTTTTTAATAATAATAATAATCATCATAATAATAATAGACAAAAGAATAACCAAGCTTTTTGATTAACAAGTAATGTTAGTAATATCTTTATTTAATTTATTTTTATAAAATTAGGAATATATTACAGAATGGCTGTATTCTGAGGTATGTTTATGTGATTTCATAAACTGATATAATAAATATATTTAAGACAGCTATATTATATGATCTCAGACAAGACCACATATGTCAAACTAAGGGTGGTAATTATTTCAACTACTGGTCAGGTTGATATCTTAATTTTCCAGAAGTCACTGAATATGTCTAGCATGGAGACCTGGATGACAATGTATGGAAATTGAAACTTTTGCAATAAATTCACCTTTTTCTGTGTCAGATCATTAAAACTGGTAGCCTGGTTCTTGAACCAGCAGGTCTGGGTCTGGGTCTCGGGGTCAGGTTTTGTTCTGGGTCCGGGTCTCGAGTGGTCTGCCTCTGGGTTTTGTTTTGGAGGGTCTTGACTGGAAATGTCAAAGCTGCACATCATTTCACAAAGTCTCACCGTCAGACTGTCAGCTGTGAGCTTGAGGAGAAACTTCCGCAGCTGTTAAATAGGTGAAATCTGTGTTTACTTCTTTTCCATCTGAAATCCTTTGGCATAAAAATAGAATGAGTTGTTAGAAATAGATAATTTACACAAATAATGATAGTATTACCACAGCTGCTATATATACATACTACTAGGACAAAATATGAATTACATTAGTAGGACGGAGACCTGTTTCATCACAAGTTAGTTTTGATATAGTGATCATTCATTCATTCATTCAGTCAGTCAGTAAATAGTCAGAAGGCTTTCACATTTTTAATTTTAATTTTATTTGTTTATTCATTAAAGTTAGTAAGCTTGTGTTAATGATTATTAGTAAATAGGCTTTAGTTTATAATAATAGTAATAATAATAATGATTATTATTATTATTATTAATTGAATTCTTACTATTATATTATTAGAGGGTTTGTTCACCCAAAAATGACATTTCTGTCATTAATTACTCCCCCCTCATGTCGTTTCAAAACCCTGTAAGAACCTTCGTTCATCTTCGGAACACAAATTAAGATATTTTTTGTGAAATCCGAGAGCTTTCTGACCATCCAAAGACAGCAATGCAACTGAATGGTTTTCCCCAAGTCAGAGAGCTCTTAGATGTCCATAACAAGATCTTAATTTGTGTTTCCGAAGATGACGAAGGTCTTACGGTTTTAAACCACATGAGGTGAGTATTAATGAACAGAATCTTTGGTGACTATCCCTTTAATAGTCATAGGGTACTTAGTTGACTTATTATTTATTTATTTTGTTTGTTTTTACCAGCCAATTATACTTTTGTTGACATCACTTTATTTTTAATTTTATTTTTTAAAGTCTTTGTTTGTTTGTTTATAATTTTATTATTTATATTTAGTTTACATCGGTCTAAACTTGAATATAATGTATAAAAGACAATCATTAAATGGAACATGTAGGTTAAATATAGTTCTTTAAAATCATATAAATATCAACTAAATTAATAATCAATTAGATAGCAGTCGATTTACCCACCCATTGATAGTGTAAATAAACCCCTGGCTTTTGTGCGAATGAGAAGTGAAGTGGATGTACCGCGTGTGTAGAAATGTCAAAAAGAACACACGCAAACACACATGGTAGTTTGTTGGGGGTGGGGGTTGATTCCAAAGCCGAGCGGTTTAGTTTTTGGGCACGCCGTTGCATCCCGCATTAGATCACTGCACTTCTAATCAGTCTTGGAAAAGGCATTCAGTTCTGTGATTAAACCCAGAGGTGGATGATCACCTGAATCACCTTCCCTTCCCCACTTGCCTCCTCTTTCTCCGTCCTCCAATCCCCGGCACGTCCTTAGCCTGACTGATGTCCTGCGAGTGAGCAAAGCGCTGCCTGTTTGCCCATTGCAATTACAGATGAGATGAAATGAACCTGATCTATTAAGAAACCGTTTCCATCTGGCTTACATCTCTTATGGCAATTACATATCCAAGAAGAATGAATGACCACTCCTTTTCCACAACATCGCACACCACTAACTTCTGTCCCCCAACTCTCTTTTGGAGAGTGACTGTTTGTCTTGTAAGTCATTCACATAATGTTTGTTTGTTTGTTTGTTGCCGCATTTATTTATTATTTATTGTATGCCTTAGTTGACATTTATTATTTATTTATTTGCATATATATGTATTCATTTATTTTTTTGTTTATCAATAGTCTGATTTATTTATTTATTCATTTTTGTTTGTTTGTTTGTAGGCTTTAGTTGACATTTATTTATAGTCAGCCCTCTTTAATTAGTGTCTTATTTATTTCTTTATTAGTCAGTAAACTTTATTTATTTTGAAAACTGAAAAATGTATTTATTTAATAGTGGCCTTTAGCTGACATTTACAGTCACTAAGCTTTAGTTGATATTTATTTATTTATTTAATTAATAGTAGGCCTTAGTTGATATTTATAGTCATCTACCCATGTGCTTACTTGTTTGGTTAATAGTGGTCATTTATTTGTTTGTTTGTTTGTTTGCATATGCATTTATTTTTTGTTTATCAGTTATTGTAGGATTTATTTGTGCATGTTTTATTTGTTTGTTTGTAGGCTCAAGTTGACCTTTATTTATAGTCAGTATGCTTTTAATTGATGCCTACTTATTTTATTCATTTATTTTTTATTCAGTAAACTTTTTTCACACACTACAAAAGACTCAGAATCCATTTCAGCATATAGTTGTAAAACGCGTATTCATTCATCATTCCATTCAGAATGTCTAAAACAACCCTCTTATTATTCTAAATCTTTCATTGATAATAGTCGTAAAACTCTATTTCATTCATTCATTCATTCATAATAGTCGTAAAACTCTTATTCATTCATTCATTCATTTATCATGTTTGACCATTGCAATTACAGATTGAATGAAATGAACCAAACTTAGTAAGAAACAGTCTCCATCTGGTTTACGTCTCTTATGGCAATTACATATCCAAGAAGAACGGATGACACTCATTTTCCACAACATCTGCACACTTCTGTCCGCTCACATATCTGTTTCTCTCTGATTGAGATGTGATTGTTTGTCTTGTAGAATCATCTGCATTCTGCAGTGCCGCTGTGTACGTATATATATATTCTTATCACAGCGTGTCCCAGACATCGGCCCAATCAATTCCTGTCATGCTTCATTCTCCCCAGAGCTTTGACTTATTAAAATACTTAGATGGAGTTTTGTAGCTCCTTTTTTGTCACATGCGATTTCTTGTATTTTTTAAACGGTGGGAAAGGAGTCACTCTCACCTTGGTTGACTTCCACAGGCGATCTGGACTTCCAAGCAATAATCATGTTTGAAAAACTATGTGAGAGCTCTCGGGCATATTTTAAGAAGACACAGTCTCCTTATTTGAAATTGATCTATTCCTTTATTGTAGGAATTGCAATTATGATGACAAATCTTAGGCCTAGCTGGAACGAAAGCGGTAGGCAGGCCTCGAGTTAGCTAATGTTTATAGAGAGGATTCACGCTGTAATCAATCTACAAATAACACCTGTGATATTGGATATGGATGCAGCTGTGTTTTCATTTGTGAAAGGTTGGCTCTTCTTGTTGTTCATTAAAACTGGCTTACACGGCATTAAGGCGCCCGAAATAGAGCAGCAACATTGATTTATTGTAATCTGCCTTTTTGTGTGTTTTTGATTTCCTTTGTTTAATTTGTCGCTGCTACATCCCGACGGATCAGACGGCTCTTATCTTAAGATCACCTAAAGCTCTCTCTCTTTCTCATGTGTTCATCAGTGAAGTGAATGATAAATTAAAAAGCAGAGGTGAGATGTTTTTTTTTTTAAGCAGGTGCATGCTGATGGATCTTTCTGCAGAGAAGTGTAAGTGTTTTTTTTTTCTGTTGAGCTGAAATTAATATGCCACTCTCAGTGCACAGATAGCTCATATATTATCAGCCCTTCAGGTTTCTGTGCAATCTTAGGGAGAAAATTTGCCGAAACTTTGACGTGCATATGATACGAAATTTGTTGGTGTGCATATGATACGCAGTTTTCTCGTGCATATGATACACATCTACCCCACAGCCCTAATCCTGCACTGTAAAAATAATTCCGTAACATTTACGGTAAAAAAACGGCAGCTGTGGTTGCCGGAATTTTACCGTAAAAAATACGGTTGCAACATTTTAGGTTATTCGGTTTTAACTTAAATTTACAGTTAAATACCGTAATTTCATTAACTGAAATAATGTTAATATACCAACCAATGGAAGTACTGAAATCTGTTTTGTACCTTTGTAATACACTGATAACCACCAAATGCAGGTGGTGATGAGAGTCACATGATGAGCCAAAGCCCATCACAAACAGCTTTTCTACGAGCTACTTATATATAGAAGGTGCACCGTGTCATTCACACAAACACCAAACACCATCTTGGTAACACACATGAAACTGAAAGAATGCAATAAACATTCATTTAACAACAGTAGGTGTAGCATACAACCCTAATATACAAAACTGATAAGAAAAAACTAAGAAGAAACATAGTTATTTCAACAAAAAAAATCAAATTTGAAATGTAACGCAATTTACGGTAATTCACTGTAAATTATAAGGTCTTTTTCACTTCCAAAATCAGTATATTTCCGTAAAATTACATGTAATGTCCAATACAGTTTTTCACCGTAAATAGTAGGGGAATTAACCGTTAACCATTTAACAGGTTTTTACTGTAGCATTTATACAGTCTTTTACGGTTAAGTTCACGGTCATTTTTTACAGTGTACACATTGCGTCGGCATATACAAAGCCAAATAAAGTTTTTGCGTTCAATACATAAGTTTTTTTTTTGGCGTACTATTTATACGCACTTTTATGAGATCGGGTTGGCTTTGACAAGACCACCATTAAATGAGGACAATTTGTCAAACTCAAGAGTTTAGTTGATCATGTATCATTATTTTTTGCAAGGTATGAAAGGTGGACATGCTGACACGAACACAACTTAAGAATCTGAGTCACAAATCGCACTCGCACTGTCTCTAATTAAAACACAATAGTGACAGATGGAGCTTCCCAAAAAATACTGTTTCAAGTTATTGTCCAATTAAATGTGCCACTCTTTCCCTAGCTCAAAATGCAAATAAGCAAACACTGCATATGTTGAATAATCGAAGCTTTTTATAAAATATGCAAACTATCAAAAAAGTTTGAAATAATGACTAAATACAGCCTGGTTGATGGCAAGCTTTCATGACTGCAGCTTTAGCTGGGATGTATGGCAGTAGCTATATACATCATGCAATACAAGAAATGTGTCAGACTGTAGACATGTTGTTATACTGCATAATGAGAAGCTTATTATTCATACTTCACCTAAATTAAAATGAAAATGGAAAATAAAAAAAATATATTAGGCAAATATTAAACTAATAAAGAGCACTTATATTATAGTTTTTATTAATTAATTTTGACTTAGATCTACATTTTATATCCAAACAGTAGATCAGGGCACTAGCATGGGTTTCCCAGAGGATGCATGAACTTATCAAATGTTGTCTTAAATGAAGTTGAGGTTACTTTGGATTGAAGTGTCTGTATCAAATGATAATGTAAATGCCATGGCTACAAACATATCTTAGTTTCTTTGATATGAGCTTTATATTGCTCTTAATGCAAATTAACTCTTTACTTGTAAATGATTACCCAATAGCTTGAATAAATAAGGTTTAGAAAGGTGAAAAAGTCTAGGCATTCAGTAGCAATTAGAGGGTGCTTAGCATTTATTATTATTCTTATTATGGCATGATATACAACCGTAATTTTTTGAGGAACAAGGGTTAGCATTTAAACAATAATTCCATATAATATAACATGTATATATTCTTAATAAAATGCATTTATATATTGATATATAATGTATTTGTGTGTTTGCATTATATACATAGTTTCTGATTATTATTATTTTTGTTATTATTATTATTAATAGTGTAGTGTGAGTGAGGGCAAAGTATAGACACGACCTTTATCCCCAACTGCGATTGTATTTTAATAGTATCTTAAAATGAATATTTTATAGTAATATAGTTGTGTGTTTTAGGGTTCCATTAGAACAAAAATATTTTGTAATGTTAAAAAATTATTTAATATATTCTATTAAAAATGCATTTATATTATATACAGGTATTATAGGTATAATATAATATATTATAATATTAATATGGATGGATTAATCAAATATATTCAATTTAAGAATCAATCTGTCCACCAATAATAATCACAATAGCCTTTTGTGAGAACGTTCTTTTTAAACTCTACGGTGCTATCAAAACATTGATTTTTTTTAAGCATCCTGATTGCCATCTTCTCTAACATGCTTGTATAAAGACATGTCTTTGTTTTATTTCGTAAACATACTGCACACTCACTCGGGTGAAGCTGACATTTCTTTTGCCTGTAGATTGAGCAGCAGTGCAGGAAACACTGTTTTATTGTCTGTGGCTCAGCTTGCACAATTTCTGTGCCTTTCAGGTGCCACAGCACTTTAGCTACGGAGGCTAATGGTACTTCAGTGCTGCTCACCATAGGCTTAAAGTGGCTGGACTCACTGAAGTTATGTGCACACGATGCCTACTGCTTGATCTTTCCTCCACCATACCTTACCTACTGCTGCGTTCCCTCCCAATGCCTTTCCTAAGATGACTGTCATTGTTTTCGACGTGTTTAATGATTTATTTACCCTCACACCTAGCGTGCAGCAGCGATATGTCCCGGAAAGCTCTGCGCCGGCTGAGGCTTCAGGCCCGTTTACCTTCAGTTGAGCTCAGCCAAATGCACGGAAGCTCCTCTCCTGCATGCTTTTAATGTATTCGTTGTCTGTTGCGTATAAATCCCACAGCGCGGAAGACTGCAAGCATTTGCCTAGCAGAACTTGGGAGGGTTCAGGAGGAGGTGAACGATGAAATGAAATGCAATGAAAAGAGAGCTCTCTGAATGGATGTTGCCAATGATAGCGTTGTCGGTGTTGTTTTAGCACCCAGGTTAGGTTGTTTTATATTATGCATCATATGATCATCATGAGAAGATATACTGCTTTCATGAAAATAAAAAGTGAAGTTTTGTGAATAAGACAAGTGGATCGTAAACCAATTAAACGATTTCAGATAGTTGTTAGTTTCACAGTTAGTTGAGCATTGTGTGTTTGATTCACTAAGAGAATCAACTAAAAGAATCAGCTTATTCTTAATATTGCACTGATCGATTCATAAGTGACTTTCGTTCAGGACTGAACTACACGGCTTGTGCAGGATATTTCTCATCCACTAAAAAGAACCAAATTATCAGAATCTTTCAGTTGGGAATTGAATGACACTGGTTTTGTTATATGTTTTGATTCAGTAAAAATAGGAGTCATTTGTTTGGGAATATCAACCTATGCTGGTTGCACTGTATGCTTTGAATCTCTAAAAAGAATCGATTCATAGGAGACTGTTGTTCAGGAATCGGACTACACTGATTGTGCCATATGTTTTTGATTCACTAAAAAGAACCAAATCATAAGAATCGTTTATGTGAAATTGGACAACACTGGTTTCGCCTGTATTCAGTAAAAATAGCCAACTCATAAGAGTAATTTGCTTGGGAGTCAGCCTATGCTGGTAGCACTGTATGCTTTGAATCTCCAAGAAGAACCAAATCATAAGAGCCTTTTGTGCAGGAATCAAACTACGCTGGTTCATTGCTACTGTATGTTTTTCATTCACTAAAAAGAACCGAATCATAAGAATCTTTCATTTGGAAATTGCATCACACTGGTTTTGTTATATGTTTTGATTCAGTAAAAAGAACCAACTTATAAGAATCATTTATTCAGGAATCATCCTATACTGGTTGCACTGTATGTTTTGAATCACTCAAAAGAACTGACTCGTAAGAGAATTCTCTCACAAGACTGCTGTATGTGTTTGATTCACTGAAAAGAACCGAATTATAACATTCCTTCATTTTGGAATTGGATTACACTAATTTTGCCAGATGTTTTGATTCACTGAAAGGAGCTGAATCAAAAGTGTCTTTCATTTGGTTATAGGTTTTCACTAGTTGTTTTGTTAGTTTTTGATTGACAAATGAACCAAAGAGCCAAAGTCTTTTGTTTGGTCATCGGTCTACACTGGTTGCTTTGTATGTTTTTGAATCACTAAAAAGAATTCATTCAGAGTCATTCATTCTATAATCAAAATACACCGGTTTGAGCTGTAGCCTATGTTTCAGGTTCCCAGTTTAAATACACATAGCATGCCGCACTATACCACTATAGACAGCACATTGGTAAACCGGATTACATGTGGTAAGTTTTTGCACTGAAATAAAGTGCTGTGACTTTGGAGTGAATTCACCCTTTGTGTGTTGAGAAAGACAAGGCCATTCCTCTGTTTGCAATAACAATCACGTTATTGCTGCTATTCTGGCATGCTTTAGGCACAGTTTTGCATCATGCTGCTCCATTTTGCTTCCCAATTTTCACTTCTCTTCATGTAAAATCCAATATGTACACCTACACAGAGCACTGTGTGTGATTTCAGAAGTCCTGATGTGCTGTGCTGTGATTTGTACATTATCTGTAAAAGTTGTAGGAATAATCAGACAACTGTCTGTCAGTGCGCTCGTGACAATGAATCTTGATGCCTTTGTTAAGACTGTTGTACAACAACAGTATATTCCTATTGCTACCTTCCGATTATTTTTCCACGATGATTATGATGATTATTATTAATAGTATTATTAGGTATACACAGTGGTGGACAGTAACGAAGTAGCTTTACTTCGTTACTGTACTTAAGTACATTTTTCAAGTATCTGTACTTTACTGGAGTAGTTATATTTTGAGTAACTTTTACTTTTACTTCACTGCATTCCAAAGCATAAGATCGTACTTTTTACTTCACTACATTTCATAAAACATATCGTTACTCCTTATAATATATCACGTGCTCTGACACGCAGAAGCGGTGTCTGATTCAAGAACGAATTAGAATGAACCGATTGCAGCTGTTCTCGAGTCGACAACTCGATGATTCAAATTAACCGTTTAGTGCGAGTCTCCAATGAACTGAATTCACAAGCAAGAACCACGCGCGACTGATGCTGCTAAAAGTAAGTTACTAATGTCGAATTTTAGGATTAATTATTGTAACTGAAAATCATATTTAGGTCAAAACTGTCAGTTGTTTGTGAACTAAACCTGCTGTAAAGGGTGATCTGTTTAAGCCCACTGAAATGCTTGAATGCAGACACATCAACATCAGTGTCTCTGTTTTAGGTAAAAAAAACGAAACATTAAAAAAACTCATGCACGTTCATATTCCCCGCTGCCGTAACATTAACAGTTTTATTAAAATGCTACGCATTTAGCCCTATGTGACGTATGTTTTTATATTGTTTATCAACAGTATACATTTTTTTATTGTTTGGATTAACTAGCCGAGTAGAAAGATATTAATGTTTATTCATAACCATACTGAAAATAAGTAAATATTGTTAGCTGATGCTAACTGTCTAGCTAACAAGCTTGCTGGTGCTAAGTTGAGTTAATTTTTAGATATAAAGTCCAAATAATGTTATTCAACCACCTAGATAGATTACATCTGAGGAAAAAGAAAGGATGTGATGTTCAGAACATGTACACGCTAAAAAATGCTGGGTTTATACAACCCAGTGCTGGGTAAAATAGGGACAAACCCAGCAATTGGGTTGTTTTGACCAGCGGTTGGGTACTACCCAGAAGGTTAGGTTAAACATTAAACCCAACCGCTGGGTCAAAACAACACAATAGCTGGGTTTGTCCCTATTTTACCCAGCTCTGGGTTGTATTTAACCCAGCATTTTACTGTAGAGTGTAACTACAGTAATTATCAAAGTGGGAAGTGATGCCCTCTGGGGGCATTTGGCCAGGGGTGCTTTTACACCACAGACAAGGTTTGAGAAGAAAAAAATCAATATGAAAATATTATTATATTTTCCTTCAAATGTTCTTCCTAACTTCAGGCCTTATTATTTTATTTAACCCAGCATTTTTTGAGTGTAGGATTATAAAAAATATGTGCTAATATAAAATTTCATTAAGTAACCTATATAAAATTGCAAAATAAATCTATATATCAGTACTTTTTTAAGTACATAAAAAATTGAGTACTTTTGTACTTTCACTCGAGTAAAATTGAAAAAGGAGTACTTTTACTGGAGTAATATTTTATTATATGTATCTGTACTTTTACTCAAGTACTTGATTTGTGTACTTCGTCCACCACTGGGTATACATAAGTATATACTAAATATATACTAAAGTTTTGTGTCTATAAATGTTTAATGTTGTCACTTCTGCTCACCCATGCTGAATTTGTTTGATAAAAAATACCCAAAAAAATTTTTTTTTCAATTTGTAGGCCATTGTAAATGAAATCTGTCAGCATAATTACCCAGTAGTCAGTGTACCTGAATCATTCAGATCTTCCTAATATGCTGATTTGATTCTTATTATTATTATCAATGATGAAAACTTTTTTGTCAAAACAGTGATACATGTTTCTTCTAAATAAAAATAGAACATTGGTAAATAATTAAAATGATTTAAAATATAATTAATTTGAAATACAAATCATTCTAAATGTTTTTACTATCACTTTTAATCAGTTTAATGTGTCCTTGCTGAATAAAAGTATTAATTTCTGTAAAAAAAAACGAGTGTATTAACCTATAGCTATAATTAAGTACTTGTGGCAGCCTGTGGAAACAAACTAAATAAAATCATCCAACAATAAACAGCAGCAGCAAGTGTGCCGGCATCAGTTTATGTTTCGTTCCATATCGTGAATCCGCTGTGAAGATTCTCGTATAATATAGCTCACCCTCATATGACCTACTCAGAAATGATGTGGGTTGCCAGGTGCTCACAAGTAATTGGTGTTGCGTGTCAAAACCCTTAGGTAAACATATGGTCCTATTTGTGTTCAGATGCTGCTGCGTACCTGACTAATATACAGAATATTTTCAGCGATTGGTTGGATTTCTTTTTTGTTAGGAATCTTTAGTATATAGCCTACTCAAGGCAATGCACAATTGTTTTGGTTTTTATGGTGTTTTTCAGTATGTGTTAAAGGTGCAAAGCAGATTTTAGTATGTAGTATTGTATTAGAGATTTTAGGTCTAGTAGAGTCTATACTGTAATATTTGCAGGTTTTCTCAGGTGTATTTATTGTACAGCTCCCAGTCTATTTCAGCAAAAACTACACTACTTTTTAAATTTTTTTTAAACAGTGTACATTTTCTCGATATGCATAAAACAAGGAAAACTGTTGGGACCAATGGGATAAGAAAAATAGTTTTAATAGGATTAATATAATTTCTTTTATTTCTATTTTCTATTAGTTTGGGGACTTTCACACAGTCTTTGCTAAAAATATTGCTAAAGAATATATAAATATGTCGATATAATATTTTTTTAAATATTATTAAATGGCAACACAAAATGTGTTTTACTCTCCAGTCTCCCCAAAAAATGCACATGAAATTGACCAGAAGTAGCAACGAAATGAATTCCTAGAAGTGGCATAAAAAGGTACATATGAAACGCTGCTACCATCAAATGGATACAGCAGTGCCCTTGTGTGCCATCATGTTTCAGCAGAGTCTAATACATAGTTTTTTCAGAGTCTAATACATAGTTTTCCATTCATTGGTGCTCCTGGAGGAGCCTCTCGGAGTCCTGCTGCCCTTCAGCATGATAACGAGACTAGCACTGTGCCAATATAACATGATAAAATAAAACAGCATCAGCAATCTCACTTAAAACAAAGGCCTACTGCTTGCGCTTTACATGCAACAGATTGATTGACATAAAAACATTAGCACACGCTCATCATTTACATATTCCAGCTTCAGGGACTGAACTCAATTGGGCTTTGTGAGCACCAGGCACGAAAAAAAAATCAATCAGACGATTAAATGAGTGCAGCTACATTAAGCTGAATGAAAAGTTTTGATAGATTGCAGCAAAGTGGGGAAGCCAAATAAGCTCATAAAATGTGCATTAATGTTACATTATTCCATACAGTGGGGATTTGTTATTGAGGCAGTGTTCATTTTATAAGCTTCCTAATTAACATTAGCATGATTTTAGCACATGATTTTTGTCAGATAATTGTTTTTTAAAGCAGCACTATGGTTTATATAAATAAAAAAGGTAAATTAAAAATGTATCTCAAAATTCAGACTTTTTTTCTTGCAATTCTGAGTATATAGCTCACATTTCAGACTTTGTGGAATTGTGTTGAGTTTATATTTCTGAGTTTATATCTCACAATGCTGACTTTTGTCTCAGAATTCTGAGCTTACATGTCACAATTCTGTTTTTTCACCACAGAATAAAAGAAAAAGTAATTGTGACTTTTTATCTGACAATTCTGACTTATTTTTCTTGCAATTGTGTGGTTATCTCTCACTATTTTGACTTCTCTATTTAGAATTGCAAAATATAAACTCAGAATTGAGAGAAAAAAGTCTGCATTGTGTGATAAAAAGTTGCAATTACCTTTTTTTAATTTTTTTTTATTTTATGATGGAAACAGGATTCCATAATACAGTGCTACTTAAAAAAATAAAATAAAATCACACTGCAAACAAACAAACAACAAAAATAAACAAAAATATTGTTGTTGTGGTTGCTGCTGCTGCTGTTATTATATTATATTATATGCGCCAATTATATTATTGGAATTATATAACTATATTATTAGTGGTTGTAGTAGTATTTTAAAAATTTAAAATATTTAATAATTGCAGGACATCAAGGCCAATGCAATTGATTTTGCTTTATTAAATATAAACTATTTTATAATATAGTTATATTATTTTAAAATATAATACTTTAGAAAGGTACATAGAAAGTTATTAGAAAAGTCTAAAATTAATAATAACATGACAGATGCATTATTTCTAAAAATCTTATTTTAATATATTTTAAAATCTATTTTAGCTATGATCAGCTGTAAAATATTTCATTGACTAGTAAAAATTAGTTTTTCAGTGCAATTAAATGTCACTTTACATGATGTTATCTGAAACAAAACTAAAACTATATTTTAAAAAAAACTTTCATTGGAGTAAAATAAAGGTTAACTGAAATTGTCAAGTTTTTTATATATTTTTGTATTTCAGCTGGTTGGCGAGGCAACATTTCTCATTTTAAATTAGTTTAACTTGATGTACTAAATAAAACTTAAACTGAAATAAAAAGATTAATTAAAAAAATGTTTTATAAAAAAATAAAACTAATAAAAATGACAAAGCACACAACATAATTGATACAGATTTGGCTAAAAAAAAGAGAAAATATATTTTTTTGATTTGAAATATTAATAAAAATATTTCAATCATGTCATATCACTCATATCAATATAATCCAATTGTATCACAATTGGATTAACTCCAATCGAAATCCTTATCCAGTAATGACAAGAAAATTGTGAAAATGTATTAAGATGTAATGGAAATTCTTGTTGAAAATGGGAATGAATGAGGAATTTCATTCTTTAAATTCATGAGTTGGTCTGTTTGTTCTGAACAGATGAATTTGAGCAGGAAATAATTTGGCCTGCAGATTTGAGTATAAAGAGCTGTGTGTGTGTGTGTGTGTGTGTGCGTGTGTGCGTGTGTGTGAGTCAGTTCTCAAGGCTGTGGGCTGTGTTGACTGCTCTCTTCACACACTTTACAAAGATTGCTGTTTTGGTTCAGATGACGCATGATGTGTTTTACATAGAGATAGGAAGAGGAAGTCAAATCAGGGTTGTGATCTCCGTTCTGTAGTTTTAATAATACAATCCAAAATGATTTGCACTCAGGATCTGTGAAGCTCAGAGGAGTGAAAGCACAGGAGAAGATTACTGCAGTTAGGAAGCCATTCCCTGATCTGCTTGGATAACGTCCTGAAATAACCGTTTATCCACGAGGGCAGATCAGACATCGGCATAAATACTAAAAACTTTAACTAAAACAAAAAAAAATTAAAACAAATTTAATTGGCTAAAAATATCAATAAAAACTATTATGGTATATGAACGATACTAAAATAAACATTGAGCAATTAGTTTCAGAGGTCGAGCAACTTTTTACATTTTGATTGTTAGAATTCAATGTACACTACTGTGCGTCATGTGACACTGAAGACTTGCGTAATGATGCTGAAAATTCAGTATTGTTTCACAGGAATTACATTCTTATATATAATATACGGTGCATCTCAAAACTTAGGAATGTTGTGGAAGTCATTTATTTCAGTGTAATTCAACTCAAATTGTGAAACTTTTGTTTTAATAAATTCAATGCACACAGACTGAATTAGTTTAAGTCTTTGGTTCTTTTAATTGTGATGATTTTGGCTCACATTTCACAAAAACCCACCAATTCACTATCTCAACAAATTAGAATATGGTGACATGCCAATCAGCTAATCAACTCAAAACACCTGCAAAGGTTTCCTGAGCCTTCAAAATGGTCTCTCAGTTTGGTTCACTAGGCTACACAATCATGGGGAAGACTGCTGATCTGACAGAAAGACAATCATTGACACCCTTCACAAAAAGGGTAAGCCACAAACATTCATTGCCAAAAAGCTGGCTGTTCACAGAGTGCTGTATCCAAGCATGTTAACAGAAAGTTGCGTGGAAGGAAAAAGTGTGGAAGAAAAAGATGCACAACCAACCGAGAGAACCGCAGCCTTATGAGGATTGTCAAGCAAAATCAATTCAAGAATTTGAGTGAACTTCACAAGGAATGGACTGAGGCTGGGGTCAAGGCATCAAGAGCCACCACACACAGACGTGTCAAGGAGTTTGGCTACAGTTGTCGTATTCCTCTTGTTAAGCCACTCCTGAACCACAGACAACGTCAGAGGCGTCTTACTTGGGCTAAGGAGAAAAAGAACTGGACTTTTGCTCAGTGGTCCAAAGTCCTCTTTGCAGATGAGAGCAAGTTTTGTATTTCAAAACCAAGGTCCTAGAGTCTGGAGGAAGGGTGGAGAAGCTCATAGCCCAAGTTGCTTGAAGTCCAGTGTTAAGTTTCCACAGTCTGTGATGATTTGGGGTGCAATGTCATCTGCTGGGGTTGGTCCATTGTGGTTTTGAAAACCAACGTCCATGCACCCGTTTACCAAGAAATTTTGGAGCACTTCATGCTTCCTTCTGCTGACCAGCTTTTTGAAGATGCTGATTTCATTTTCCAGCAGGATTTGGCACCTGCACACACTGCCAAAAGCACCAAAAGTTGGGTAAATGAGCATGGTGTTGGTGTGCTTGACTGGCCAGCAAACTCACCAGACCTGAAACCCCATAGAGAATCTATGGGGTATTGTCAAGAGGAAAATGAGAAACAAGAGACCAAAAAATGCAGATGAGCTGAAGGCCACTGTCAAAGAAACCTGGGCTTCCATACCACCTCAGCAGTGCCACAAACGGATCACCTCCATGCCACGCCGAATTGAGGCAGTAATTAAAGCAAAAGGAGCCCCTACCAAGTATTGAGTACATGTACAGTAAATGAACATACTTTCCAGAAGGCCAACAATTCACTAACAATGTTTTTTTATTGGTCTTATGAAGTTTTCTAATTTGTTGAGATAGTGAAGTGGTGGGTTTTTTTTGTGAAATGTGAGCCAAAATCATCCCAATTAAAAGAACCAAAGACTTAAAATACTTCAGTCTGTGTGCATTGAATTTATTTAATGCACGAGTTTCACAATTTGAGTTGAATAACTGAAATAAATGAACTTTTCCACGACATTCTAATTTATTGAGATGCACCTGTATTTTACAATATATTCTAATAGAAAACAGTTATTTTAAATTGTAATAATGTTTCACTTTTTTCTTTTTTTGTTACTGCATTTTTGATCAAATAAATGCAGCTTTGGTGAGCATAAGAGAGTGCAATAAGAAAATAGATATGATCAGTTTTGATTTCAGTTGTTGGTTCTCTCACTCCTTTATTGACTTGACAATTTCTAAATAGTCTGTTCCGCTTGACAGATCCTGCACTTCACGAGCGAAAAAGGCTCATGTCATCAGAAATTGTACAGCACATGGAGAGTGACTTTTATGACTTTGAGATGAACTGCGGCCTGGTTCTGCCATTACCCAAAATGACTGCCATGGGAAGGGCTGGTGACAGGCTTCACTCCTACACACTCCTTTCATTTTTTCAGTCTTTGGCCGGGCTTCCTGATAACATTACAAAACACGCTCTGGAGATCTTAAGATCAAGTACATTATGTTGAGATGGATCCAGCACCTGCTTCCCAAAGCACTGCGTGGATCGCCTGTTAAACAGAGCTGAAGTGCTTCGTTATGGGAGCTGTCGAGCTCAAAGAAGGCCAAAATGTTTGGCAATATAGTTTCTCTCCAACACGAAAATACTGGCAGATGGGAAAATGCATGTTATCTTTTCTGCATGTTAAACGTTAAAACATTTAGCTCCTTCTGAATATAGTTTGCATAAATGAATAAATGTAAATGTAAGTTTGGTAAAACACAGTTTCAGAAATGTTCACATGAATATATGTGCAACCATGAGTTCACACGATGTGGATCATTTTAAGATGCTGAAAAAAGTTCCACCCAAATCAAATCGACAAGCCTTCGATAATGATTTTCAGTAATGAATCAATATAAATCATTATTGCAGACTTACCACAGGGTTATTATCACTGACTAAATCTAATATTAGTAAAAAAAAATTGTTTATTAAAATAAAGCTGAAATAAAGCAAAATATTCAATGAAAAACGCTGCTAATTTTCATTCAGTTTAAGTTGAAGCACTAAAACGACTAACTGGACATAAAACAACAACTAAAAGTAAGTAAAGCAAAGTATATAGTAATATTTAAAAATGAACAAAAATGGACAAAAGCACATAACGATATTAACAAAAACAGTATTAAAATAAAAGTTATTTTTGAATAAATATAAATAAAACAATTATTATTATGATTAAATAATATTAAAATTACACTGCTTTACCATTGTGGCTTGCAAGAAAAAGTTTACGTTGAAGCACTAAAATTACCAGCTGTAAATAAAATAAAAACAGAAATAGAATTTAAATAATATAGTATAGAATAAAAGTAATTAAAAAAAAATAAATAATAAAAATGACAAAAGCATAATGAAAAAAAATTACGGCAAATTTAACAGAAATTGAGAATATGCTAATTCAAAATATTAATAAAAAAACGTAAGATTATTATATAATTCTAAATTAACAGCTTACATCTTGGATGATTGCAAGAATATTTTGAAACGCAGTTTAAGTTGAAGCACTAAAATGATTAACTGGAAATAAAATAAAAACTAAAACTGAAATTAAATGAAAAATAATTATTAAAAAAAATTTAAATGACAAAAAGCCACACAAACAAAATAGACTAAAATTGAATAAATTAAAATCAAAGTAAAACTGAAAGTATTAAAGTGGTCATATGATGCGATTTCAAGTTGTCCTTTCTCTTTGGAGTGTTACAAGCCCTTGATGCATAAAGAAGATCTGTAAAGTTGCAAAAGACTAAAGTCTCAACGCCAAAAGAGATATTCTTTATAAAGTTAAGAGTCAACAACGCCTACCTAAAACACCTCGTTCGAACACACCCCACATGTCTACGTCATGATGTGGGAAGATTTGCATAACGCCGCCCAAATGTTCACGCAAAGAAAGAAGGCGTAACTTTTATTCTCGCTGTAGTATTGTTGTTGCCGATGTCATGTTGTAAAGGCACTGTGTGATTCGTTGTGAAAGCGAAACTACTTTGTTTGGTCTTCCAAAAGAGGACGATATCGCTTTGTCATGCCTGGAGCTGATCCGTGCTGGTCGCTGAGGAAATACAACAACTTTGCACAGTGGATCGCCTGATCGGCTTTCACCGTGGACGAAGCCGGGTCCAGCCCAGGGTCGTCACATGTGGTTGCCACAAGCCTCCTTCGTCAAATCCGCCGGCCACGCCATTCTCAGGCCAACCGCCTCTACTTTGCTCACTCTAGCCCTCTGCTCACTTTAGCCCCCGGCCTTTGCTCACTCTAGCCCTCTGCTCACTCTAGCCCCCGGCCTTTGCTCACTCTAGCCCTTATCACTCTAGCCCCCGGCCTCTGCTCACTCTAGGCCGCCGTGTGTGACGCTCTGTTTAGTTGTGAAAGCGAAACTACTTTGTTTGAAATCAGTGGTTAAGTTGTATTTACAAAAATGTTCCAGAACAGTTCAACCCAAATATACAGATGTGTGCAGCACATTTTATGGAGGACTGTTTCCGGATCCTGGAAAGAGTAGACTACAATGCCGGCGGTTCTGACTCACAGACTGTAAGTAAGATTTTTATATTTAAAGAGTTTTTATATATTTATATTTAAAGAGTTTTTTGGGCAGTGTAGAGTAGGGCTTGTTGTTTGTCATTTCTCCGATCACAAATGCAGACATGGTTTTATGTTTACGCTGCGCGATGCAACGCAACGCGTAAAAAGACAGTATAAGTCATTATAATCCGTAATTATGTCCCCACTGGATGCAACAAATGCCCGCCCCCCCCCTTTAAATGGGTTTTAATGTTTATGTCTAATCGCTCCGGCCTGACAGGGAAAATCAATGCACTGGATAGCTGGCTAATCAGAGCATACCTCGCTTTTCAGAATGATGAGTTTTGTAAAAATCTATGTGTTTCAGAAAGGCGGGGAATAGAGAAGAAACAATAATGTACAGTATGTGGAAAATAATGTGTTTTTTTAACCTTAAACCGCATAAAACACATTTCATTACACTAAATACACAAAATAATGTTCTTTTTAGCAGCATCATATGACCCCTTTAAAATAAAAGCTATTTAAAAATATTAATAAAAACTATAATATTATTTAAATGATACTAAAATAACACTTGCTCAGTATCATGACTTAAGAACACTCCGATTTTTTATACACTGGCTCAATTATTAATTTCTTATTGAAAATTAAATGAGAACTCTGACGTTGGAATTTTTACGAACACTTTTTATTCTCGAATATAGTCTACAATAATCAAAATGCATTAAAATAATTTATTCAGTATCCTCTAATGAACTGAAAGCAAGTGGAAAGATGCATTAAAGTTGCAGGTAATGGACTGAGATGAGATGAGATAACGATGCTTTTTGGAAACGTGCCGTGGAGATTAAGACCTACTTACATGCTACTAACATTCCAGACGTAATGCTTCAGGGAACCCAGTTTCTTTCCTTATTTCTTCATTTCACAATTAATTGCACGCGTCTTTCAGTCCTTAGGACAGTGGCAAGCAGCTCCTGAGTTTGTATGTGCTCTTAAGCTTGTTTTTTTTTTTCGGAGAACGTACAGAATAAATTAAGAGCGCAGCAAGCCGTCTCAGGCGGGCGTCACACTGTGCCGTGTCAGCCTTTTGCCTTTATCTTCATGTTCGTCCCACCGTTGTGATCCAGAAATAAGTGTTTGTCAGAGTTCTCTACCAGTAATCATTCTACATTTGTGTTACCCTTTGGAAAACACAAGGCTTTGCCCCTATTCCACGGCCGCCATGTCAGGTACCGATTCGGGCTCAATCAACAGGCTCGCCAACTTTAATTAGAAATCTGGTGGGAAAGGGACATCCTCAAGAGGGGAGAAGGCATTCTTTGCTGAGACCTTCATGCATCATTAAATGGCAGCTGGGATAAACGGAGCCTTTCAAATGGAAAGGAGATGATGATCTGAACCAAATGGGAAAACACAGCCCGCGTGTATGTGTTTGTGCGTGTCTGATGCGCCGTTCTGGTTTTATGCATTATTTAATAATCTCTCGCTGTATACTTTTCTTAATATGTGTTTTTTTGGTGCATCTGCAAACATGAGATCCTGAGGGGCTGTTCACATGGGATGCGCTCATGCATTCCGTCTGCGCTGATATCTAATTGTGGGTGTGTGTAAGTGTGCTCTAGATGGACGTCCTTGGTGAGTCTTTCCTTTAATGCAGTACATTTTTTTATTTTGTACCATAAACTTATACAGGTTAAATATTAAACTCACAAATTTACAGATTAGTTATTTAGCTTTGAAAGTAGGGCTGAATTTGAACACGAGTCGTGTTCATTTTTGTCATGTAATACTTCTGTACTTCTAACATAAAAAATAGAAATTTATGAAGAAATATATGCCTTCATTTTGACTTTCTCAAAACATGTTTTCTTAGGAATATTGTTTTAGTTAGTGTTCAGTTTATAGGTTTTTCCTGTGTTTTCAATATCACTTTCCACTCTGTCGCTCTGAAAAAAAAAATCCTTTAATAAGGCGAGTTTATTAGTTCATGACCTCATCCTAAAGGAAGTAACATCATTTTGGAGGGAAAACAACAGCACGTCAGTCAGTATCAGCAAAGGATTTGTGATATTTTGTGCTATTAGTTGCTTTGTGCCACATTCATACTGTTTTCTGAAATTATGCTCATCAGTTTTTTGTATTAATTTAATAATATTTTGAATTAGCTTTTATTTTTATATTTTCCATTTCCATTCAAGTTTTAGATGTAAACATATGAAACATTTCTTTCAGTTAGTTGCCAAGGTAAAGAACGTTTTCATCTTACATTTATATTTTATTTTATTTCAGATTTATTTAAATAAAAAATAAAAAAGCTGATTTTTAATAGCTTAACTAACTAATTAACTTTAGCTTTTTATTTCCACCCTTTTAATTTCCCTTTTCTTGTCATTGTACGAAAAAAGTCTGAAAATGAACATATTCGGGGGGTTTTATATTTTTATAGAAGTGTTATTTAATTCCACTGTGGTCTATTTTTAATACAAAATATGTCCTGCGTAAAGTCCGAAAGCCATTATTTACATCTAACCACTGCTAGATTAAAGTTTTAATGGCCTGTCTTATGAGACTCGTACTGCACTCCTGCCATTTTGATCGTTTCTATAGAAATGCAGTTTTGTAAATTGAAAATGTCATGTGTTAAAGTAGAAATGTCTTTATTGGTTAGGCGTTTGAGCACCCTGCTTTCAGATCAGTGCGAGACTATAAATCACAGCCCTTTCTCTCTGATGTATAGAGGACAGTATAATTGCTCTCTTTACTGAGTAGAAAGCAAAAAGCTAAACCTAGCAGCTAGAAGAAATGGATGCCACCGCTTTGATGAATAGGTGTCTTCGCATTGTTCCTCTACTACGGATTTGCCCCCCGCAGAACCATAAATCACCATATACATTCTATCTTCTGGTTGTTTTGTGTAATTATTTCACCGGTTTGTAACGTCTCCCCGAGGTTCAAGATATGACTTGTATTTCCCTTTCATGAATATACATGGCTTTGCTGGATGATTTGCAATACATGCCAAATGGAAAGGGGGTGACTGCTTTCGGCAATGCAAGTCAAATTTGTATGAGTTCGGGCCTAGCTTGGATCCTGCCTGTAAAAACTGAAGGAAGCGTTGTTTTTCAACATCTCCTCCAGAGTTTAGCAGTGTTTCAGTGCATTCGCTCCGGCGGATCTCATTAGATTTCAGGTACGGCAATGTCTTCCTCTGTGGCTGCTTGTTCTGCTGCAATGTGCTTCGACTTATGTTTTTTTTTAAGATGGTAAATATATGGGATCTTGCTAGTAGAAGATGATCTTTTATTAACGTACAGGACTACTTAGATATTTACCTGACAGCTTGTATTGCAACTTTGTATTGCAAGTAGCATATAGATAACTTAAAGAGGAACTGAATTGTAATTCAACAGAGGAATAAAAAGGAATAAAAATAATGAACAGCCATCAAAACAGGTTTTAATTATGTCATACAGCTTGATAAAAAGTCCACTACATTGTCTTTACAGAACTATAAAAATAAACGTTGACATGAAAATGTGATAATTTAGAGCATACTGGAAGTGTTTTTCCATAATCATTAATAATATAAATGTTGACCCCCATGTTGTGTTCTGGTCATTTTGGTCCAGAGAGCTTTTTTTTTTTCTTTTTTCTGTTATCACATTGGACTAATACTTACTGACTTTTCTCACACAGAGTATAATTTGGATATTTTTTGTACTTTTTAGGAGATTTTCCCCAACTTGTTAAACATGTGATGTTACCGGTCAAAAATGACTGGCCTTCAAATGACTTGTAAATCTCTCATTACTTTAGGTTATTACCAAATATTGGATTAAATCTTTCTGTAAACATGTTTTCTTTCAATTTGCACAGGTTTTGTGCTTCTTTTGAAGCTGTTTGTTACTTTTTTTATGGATTACATGATTACATATTATTCACACAATGGCAGTAAATTATTCATAATTTATTGATTCACCCCAATTCTTATTCCTTTTTCATTAAATGTTCCTTTCTAAATGAACCTACCACTTATATACATGAGACTAGCAATTATGCAAGTTAGCTGTGACATTTCTTTATTTCCATATACCTTTGCTAATTATTAATATTGGAAGGCTGGACAAAAATATATTTCAAACCTGGAACACTTTGGCCATGTAATGTCATGTATTCATGTTTATTAATGTGTGTTCGCGTAATGTAGGGATTCCCAAGGTTTTGACATTTTTAAAATGTAATTCAACATTAGCGTTTCATGAACACCCTACAGTTTTTTTCATGAACCCCAGGTAGGGAAACTCTGCTGTTATGTAATGTTTAATGCATTTCATGATATTGATAAAGAATGAAATATATCTTCTTTTGTTGCTGTTCTTTTTCATCAATATGGTGCACAATAATAATCACATTCAAGTCTGTAATAAAGAAGTTAGTTTAAAAGTAATCTAAAAGTAGTCAGACTACAATACCTGATATGTGTAATCCAGATTTTGTTACTAACTATAATTTTCGTCGTATAATTTGTAATCAGTAACAGGCTGCAATTTGTGAGTAATTTACCCAGCAATGTCCACTGAAGTTTCAAAAAGAAATACAAAACCTGTGCTAACTGAAAGAAAACAAGTTGACAAAAAGATTGAATCCGAGATTTGGTGGTAATATACCATAATGAGAGATTTACAAGCAATTTTTAAAAGGCCATACAATTAGTAAAAGGCCTATCATTTTTGACTGGGAACAGCAAGGTAAAGAATTTTCAGCACAGCTTAAGGGTTAATGTAGTGAAATAGAATGAAAGTACAATTTAGACCATTTGTAGCTTTATAGTCATACATGCTATTGCACTCAAAAAATAAGTGCAATAAAAGTGGGGGGTAAAAATAGATTTTTAAAGAGTTTGTGTCATTGATGTAAGGAAGCGCCAAAATGAAGGCATTTTTATTGGCATACTGGCACTAGATATATTTGCCGTATGCTTGTAATTATGCAAAACTATTGATGAAAAATATTAGAGAAGGGATTAGTCACAGAGATATGAAGCCGGGTTAAATCAATGCAAGAGAGATTAAAAATGCTATTATGATTGAAAGCCAATCTGCTGCATGTTTCTGCCAATAGTGGTATTTTTAGGAGCGTTTGGACAAAGTGAGGAAGGTCGGGCACCGAGGTACTGACTAACATTTTGCATTCAAAGCTGGCAAATACAACAAACAGGCCTGTTGCATTTCAATTTAACATTTTGTATTGTAATATGGGTTTCGAAATACAAAACAACCACGCAAACGGAACTGATAGTTTGCCCATGTCATTTAATAAAACATCTTCATCTGAGTATTTCCTCACTCTTTTTGGCTATAATCACACTGCTGGTGTACGTGTAAACAGACAGTGAGTCATTTGCGAAGCGGATGCTGGAGAGAATGGTTTTACTATCATTTAGTGAACATTTGGATGGCCGTGTGTTTGGCAGATGCGTCGATACTTGTGTGCGTGAGTGACAGGCTCTAAGTACTGTGTGGGATTCTGTGAGTCTCTGGCTGTCATCCCAGTGTTCTGTTGCCATAGTGATCGCCTGTCAATCACACAAATGAGTGCACCTGTTGAATCAATTAGCATTACATATAGCAGTTTTTTCTTTATTTATTTTCCCGTCGATGCTCATCATTGTTACATTTGGCTGTAGTGCTAAGGAGACATTCAGTAACACTAAAAATCTATTTAGACCCGTGGCTCTGTTCCAAAACCTAGTCAGCTGCCTACATAGGCAGCCTATTAAGGCATCATTGGAGAACAAAGAGTGCCTTTATCACAAACTACCAACCTTTTTTTGGGGGGGGGGGGGGGTGGGGGGGGGGGAATTCACCTGTATCCAAGCAATCCCTTAATGCATTGTGAATGCTATCATTGACTAAAACTAAAGTAACTTTCATAAGTCTATGTATGTACTATGATTTTAACTGGCATTAGTTTAACTAACTATTAAAATACGTCTAAAGCGTTAACAATCGTAGATGTTAATTTGAAATTCACTAATATATTTTTAAAATTAAAAGTTGCATCTGTTTATTTTATTTAATCGACCTGAGCTGACATGAACTAACAATGCTGTATTTTTATTAACTAATGTTAAAAAGATTAATAATGCATTAGTTAAGTACTGAGATCTTATTGTAAAGTGTAATCCTAAACCATAAGAAAATGACATTTACTTGACATAAAATGCACAACAACTGACATAAAACAGAAATTAATATACTGTAAATATGTTAAAGTAGTAAACCAACTAAACATTTACCCAATTTAAAATGAAAACAGAAAATGTTAAATAATACGCTAAAAATAATATACTTTTATAATTCATGAGCATGCATTACTGTAGGTTTATGCTTGTTTAAGTGGTTGTTTATTATCAATACTCAACTCAATCATAATAAAATAACTTTTTAAAAATCTATATCTAAAAATCTATATCTAAAAATCTATATCTAAAATCTAAATAAAACACGCATATTTGATTTCAGCTAGTTGCAAATACAACATTTGCATTCTCATTTGCACTTAGTTTATTATTAATGTAACTAAACTAAAATTGAATCAAAACTAGATGTATAAACAAAACCTAATAAAAATGACAAAAACAACAAAGAATCTAATTCATGATATTAACAAAAACTATATTAGTGTCTTAATGCTTACACTGTTAGCTTAGCAACATACCAACTCCAAATTCTATTATAATCAGTTGTAAATGTAATGTTTTGCACGTTGTGTGAGATACTAGTTATATGATGCACAGATGAAGAGTGTTCCAAATCATTCACTTATGAGTCTCATAACGCTCTGAATAGACTGTAAACAGCAAGGCAGTACACTAGGTTTTGGAACAGAGCATGCATGTTTAATTTTCTCAATTGATTCGGCCTTAGATGGGGCCCATGAATAAATCAATTCATATACAAATTCATCAGCTTATGAAACAAAAGCAGTGTGTGTACCTTACGCTTTCATTCTGTAGCAACAAAAACCAATATGAGTGTTTCTATCAAGCTCCTAAAGAAAGAAATTAGCAGATAACAGCCTCATTTACAAGAGGAGCACAGCATATTGGCGCTTGATATTATATTTGCAATAGGCTAGTAATTATGCAAAACTATTGATGAAAAATATTAGAGAAGGGGTTAGTCACAGAGATATGAAGCTGGCTTAAATCAATGCAAGAGAGATTGAAAATGCTATTATGATTAAAAGCCAATCTGCTGTATATTCCTGCCAATGGTGGGTGAATTGAGAAAAATGACTGGCCATAAAACTGCTTTTTTGCCATATTTTGTCCTTAAGAATAGGATTTATAGTTGTAGCAACCTCAAAAGTATTGCCTTCAGGATGAGTTCAGGTCTCTGTGTCTGGGTGAATCTGCACCTGTCACAAATATATGAAGATGATTGGGATTTTGTTCTTATCAGACATGTTTACTTATATTTCTATATATTACTATAAACTATATATATAATATACCTATATAGTTTTTTTTTTTAGAACTATTTCTTAGATGCAACTTAAAACTTTATAGTATATTTATTTATTTGATTGTAGATTCTTTTTTTTTGTAGCCTATATATGTTTTTTCTTATTAATATTTGTCAGTTATTTATTTCAAGACTGTAATTTGTTCCCGAAATCACTTGGATGTGTTTTTTCGATGTTAATTGATATGTACATATTGTAGTTTTAAAACAATTACAATATATATATAGTAGCATAAACACACATATACAGTATAATACATATACACAAACCCCCAGCATTGTGTAAAATTCCATATATATATATATATAATATATATATATATAAAAGGAAATGTGTGGAATCCATGTTGGAAATTTTAACACAACGCTGTGGTTTTGTGTGTGTTTGTGTGATATATGTATATATACATACAATATATTATATAGTCCGTATATAAAATTTGTTTTTACATATTCCATATATTTTTTACTAGGAATTTTACTAGGGGAAAAAAAAACGCTAGATAAATGTTTGATGAGAAATATATGCAATATACTTAATGATAATGTGATGCGTTCTGCATTCAACAAGACATTTAGTGAGATAAAATGTAGGGCAGGTTTTTGTTAAAAATCCTTCTTATTTAAATTTTTGGATTGCTAAGGTATTCAAAACAGAATATGAGAAGTCATTGCACATGCAGAGCAAATGACTACAAATTACATTTTTCCCTTTACAATGACATTCACTGAGAGCAGGAATGTGTATAAAGAAAGTAAATTGTGAATCAATGTTAACTTTAATCTTGGAGGCTGTATGTACTGGATTTATTTACAGCAATTTTAAACCTGACACAATTTCTTAATAAGTCAATCAAAGGCGCTTTTAAACCCCTCACAGCAAATCAGTAGCGTAAAATGCATTCGGTCCAAGAGTGAGCTTTGAATGCATCTCGGGTTAAAACCAAGTAATAAATTGAATCCACGCGCTGCTTATCCGAGTAGAGTCGAGATCTGTGGCCGTTTCTTGTTTTAACAGAGGCATTTGGCCTTTTGAGGTCGCTATCTGCTTTTACAGACAGAATTTTCTCCCTGTTTTTCTGATAAACACGCCGTGATTGTGAAATGATCTCATTCGGTGTGAGTGTGTGTTAGGTGCTGGCAGCTCATCTTGTAGGCTGCCTGGAGAATTATGTTATCTTGGGACAAAGCTGAAACTTTCATTCAGGTTAATATGTTGGCGTTTGCTGCACTAGAATGTGGATATGAACACAGGATAACACTAGTTTTATCACTTCACTTCCAATATAGATAGTGACTGTGTGTGTGTGTGTGTGTGTGTGTGGATACACGCTAGAGTAATGCCATCCGCTCGCCTGTTCTTCATATAAAATGGTTTTCATGTCATACCTTTGAGGAGGGAGAGATTTCAGAGTGATTTTAAAGTAATTTCATAGATTGACATTTACTTCCACCTGGTCTGGACTCAGTGTGAGTTTAGTGGTGAGAGAATGTTCTTTCATTTCTGCACGGCAGATGGTCACCAATTCTGCCGAACTACTGTGGAGTTTAATGGCATCGTTCATATCAGCATAAAGCCATAAAGAGAGCACTGCGGCTTTGCAGTTTTTTGGTTTTGATGGTTATTTGAAATGGGCATGAAAACTGACCCTTTTTTATGCATCTATATATGTACATATATATATATATATATAGTCATGTATCATATCACAAACATTTATTTATGGATTAATTTATGCATTTGCGAGATTATTTCCCTGCAGTTTTCCATAGAACAGCTCTGCATAAGCAAATTATCTTATTAAAGATCTGCCTTTCATTAAGAAGTCATTAACAAACATTATAATAATACTTAACAGATCATTAGCTCAAGTACATTCAAATATGATTATGCATGGAAATATATCAATCAAAGTTTCATGGCAGCTCTCTGAATGTACATTAACTAATGATCTGTTGAGATTCATATAATGTAATAATATTTATTGACTACATTTTGACGTTTTATGAAGGAATTATGAGTAGTTCTTGCACATGCAAACATTACAGTGGGTGGTTGCCAGGGTGTTGCTATGTGGTTGGTCAGTGTTTTCACTGTTTTTTGTGGTTTGCATTTTTTTATGCCCAAACACACACTTCACACTGATTAAAATTAAAAAAGTGAAAAAGCATAATAGGACCCCTTTAATTTATTTATTGTAAAACTCTAATAACGTTAAATGTCCAGTTTTCTTATTATAATTAGAACGTTATTTAAAGGTTACTAAATAGTTTCTTACTACATTCTTTAAACCTTATTTTCACCCCAAATATAATGTTTATTATAATACTCATTTTATTCTTAATAACGTTTTCTCTCAACACTGAGGATGTTTAAGTACAAATAACATCATAAGGATGTTCAAAGAATGTTGATCTCAGAACATTCTCTCAACATTATATAAAATAAATAATTATGTCATGAGTGTTTAGAAAGATATTTTTCTCAACATTATGAGGATGTACATCAAATATTATTAATGTTATAAGAATGTTCCATAAACATTACTTTAATAATGTTTTGTCCTAACATTTATATAACTTTTAAAAACATTAGTGAAAGTTGTGAGAATGTTCCCTGTTAGGAAGGCAGCTCCTTCAGTGTCAGTCTGTGGGATTTTCTCTGCTGTTTTATCGTCTGACAGGTGAAAATCCAGCAGCTTAGAAAGCACTAGCGCACCTCTCTTCAACAGAGATGTGATTTGAGAAATCATTCATGTCTGGAGCACAAAATTCTCTGAGTTGCACTGTAAAGAGTAATACTTTATGTTAGGGATTTTTTCAAAACTCCATCTCCAAGTATGAGTAATAATGATACTGATTGCTTAGTGTTACGACCCATGGCTCAAGGGAAGCAACAAACAGGACACACGCAAACCAAACGGGTAGCTTTGAATATAATTTATTCAAAAAGCTACAATCACATAAAAAAAGTAAAGAAAACAACTATGTACTGGAAACATCAGTAATGCCAAGGTGTAATGCGAAATGTATGGATGTGATGGAATGTAGTGTACTGCGTGTTGGAGTGCAAAAGCAAACACAAGCCAAACAAGTCACAAAACCAATTGTCCAAAACCAGAGCCCCTCCTCTAGCTCAAGCGGAGGCCTCTTTTAAAAGGAGCGTCTAATAGAGAGCAGGTGTCCCAAACGACGGCCAATCAACGTAGTCCATGGACTCCTACAGCCATTCCACAAAGTAACGACAGGGGTCGTCACACCCCTCCCCTTAAGACAGGGACTCCCACAAAGATCCCTGTAATGAGATATCAAAACAAATTAACCAAATAACATACCAAAATCAGGACCAAAGAACAACTCCCAAAAAACAAATATCCAAGTTAGGCCCAAAACCATTATGCATCCGGAGCATGGGATAGTGCATCGGCTACCACGTTTGCTGAACCTCGGACATGTCGAATATCCAGGCAGAACGACTGCAAAAACAGAGACCACCGAATCAGCCGCTGATTTGGACACTGTAAAGAATTCAGAAAAGTCAGTGGATTATGATCCGTGTATATCACAATAGGGACACTCGAATTTAAATACACAGCAAAATGTTGTAGTGCCCAAATAAGGGCCAATGCTTCCTTTTCAACCACAGAATAATGACACTGATAGGACGTAAACTGATAAAATGATCTACTCCGTCATCACACTGCTGAAGAACTGCTCCAGCTCCCACGTTACTGGCATCAACATGCAGTGTAAAAGACTTATCAAAAGACGGAGCTCGAAGCACAGGCTCCGAGCACAGGAGAGACTTAACATTTTTGAAAGCCATATCACAGCTAGAAGACCAAGTAAACTTTACCTTGCCCTTCAACAAATCCGTAAGTGGTGCGACTACAGTCGAAAAATTACGACAAAAAGATCGGTAGTACCCTACCAGCCCTAAGAACCTCATAAGCTCCTTCTTTGTTGTCGGAGAAGGAAAATTCTGAATGGCTTGGACCTTTGCATATACTGGACGCACTTCCCCATTTCCTACCACTTTCCCAAGATACGTCACAGACGCCTTGGCAAACTCGCATTTTCTCAAGTTTACCGTAAGCCGAGCTTCAGACAAACGTCTTAACACCGAGCGTAACCGTTTTAAATGAGAATCCCAGCTGTCACTAAAGACAACCAAGCCATCCAGATAGACAGCACACCCCTCAAGACCTGACACCACCCGGTTCATAAGGCGCTGAAACGTCGCCGGAGCATTCCGCAGGCCAAAACTCATGACCTGATAAGAATATAGCCCCGACGGAATAACGAAAGATGATACTTCCTGCGCTCGCTTAGTAAGAGGCACTTGCCAGTAGCCCTTCAACAAGTCAAACTTGCTGACGAACTTTGAGGACCCAACCTGGTCTACGCAATCTTCGATGCATGGTAAAGGGAAACAATCTGGTCTAGTTACACTATTTACTTTTCAAAAGTCAGTGCAGTATCGAACACTACCGTCGGCCTTTCCTACTAAAAGGCACGGGGAGGCCCAATCAGAAAACGAAGGCACCGCGATATTATTGTCCTGCATATACCGAATTTCCCTTTCCATCAATTCCCGATTCGCAGGAGAAACACGATAGAAACGCTGTTTAATCGGTTTTGCGTCCCCCACATCAATATCATGTTCAACCCAATCAGTACGTGAAGGCACATCTCCAAATAATTCAGGAAAACTACGTAATAATTCACATAACTCCTGACATCTTACAGAAGACAGATGACGGAGTATAATTTCTAAATTCGGCAATGACTCGGAATTCTGTAGCCGACCACGAAACACACAATCATCCGGCGAGAGGGTCTCCTCTTCTCCCCCCACTAAGCTACCCCCACCAACAGAAGCTACAGAAAGGGCAGGATGTGAAGGCATCAATTCCACCAAAGACTTCATTTCGGTTTCATAATAAGGTTTTAGTATATTTATATGACAACGTTTAACAGACTTTCTTCGTGATGGCATTATAACTTCGTAATTTTCGTCACTCAATTTACGTTGTACTACAAAAAAATGGATACAGCTACTCAAATGTATACGCACCGTACCATTCCTCGATGGTAGGCCCCCGCGAAAGTTGCGATGTTAGGACCCAGGAGGCCGTAATTACCCTCCATCCTTCTTGCCGCCCACCCGCTATCTTTCTTTTCCGATCCACCCCCCCGAACGCCCCCCGCCCTTCCACCTGCCCCGTTTTAGAAATTACATACGTCATTTGATCAACCTGG
Organism: Sinocyclocheilus anophthalmus; assembly: GCA_018155175.1. Taxonomy (NCBI): domain Eukaryota; kingdom Metazoa; phylum Chordata; class Actinopteri; order Cypriniformes; family Cyprinidae; genus Sinocyclocheilus; species Sinocyclocheilus anophthalmus. The sequence goes on along the minus strand of JADLZN010008516.1, from coordinate 26,283 downwards.
CCTCTTAAGCGGATATATCTTATCTAGCGCTCATTTGTTTCTCTCTTCTTGTGACATTTCTTAAGATTTTCCTTAGCTCGCTCCCTCACTTGTAAAAGTTGATTTTTAAAACCCAACACATACGATGCCAAAATTTTAGGAGGTTCAGCAACTTTCTCAGCCTCCTGAAATATGGATAACAAACCACGCACTTTATGGCCGAAAACGAAGTCATTAGGGCTAAAACCCGTACTTTCCTGCAGCACTTTGCGTGCCGCTAACATCATCCACGGCAAACCTTCTTCCCAGTCTATATCCAACTGCACACAGTATGCGCGAAGTAGTGACTTTAATGACTGATGGAATCTTTCTAAAGCACCCTGGCTTTGAGCGTGGTATGCGGTAGACTGGTTATGTTTAATGCACAGCTGTTTCAACACCACTTGCTGGAAGAGGTGAGAAGTAAGGTTTGAGCCTTGATCGCTCTGAATGACTTTTGGAATTCCAAAAACTGATATAAATTGGGTTAAAGCTTTGAAAATAGAGCGAGAAGTAATACTGCGCAATGGATATGCCGCAGGGAAACGTGTATTTAAACACATAACAGTGAACAAAAATGCTTCCTGACTTTGAGCGAGGTAATGGCCCTACACAATCAACAATAAGATGTTCAAAAGGTTCACAAGTAGCTTCAATTGGTCGCAAAGGAAAAGGTTTTAACACCTGATTCGGTTTGCCAGTTAGTTGGCAGGTCTTACACCTTTTAATATAAGCAGAAATCTCTCGCTTCAAACGTGGCCAAAAAAAATATCGCAACAAGCGATCATAGGTTTTACGCACCCCTTGGTGACCCAATTGATCATGCGCAATTTCAATCACCATTTGTCGATACTTTACAGGAACAACTACTTGAAAAACAGGATCTCCAACAAAATCATCCTTGTGAGGAACATATTTTCGCAACAACACCCCATCGTGAACAAAATAGCCACGAGCCACGCTATCCACTTCACCTGGAGAAACAACACTCTACTAGTCCATTTCCCAGAATCAAATGAATTCCGTCCACTGGTAAAGCAGGACGTACTCCCACTACCACCTGTCCTTGCACCAAATCAGACTGAATCTCAATCTTATGAAGTGGCACAGACAGATTATTTAATCCTATTCCCCGAATTAACACATCCTCACCCATATAAGACTGTGGGGAAAAAGGCAAAACTGATTCCAAGATAAATGAATCTATGGCTCCAGTGTCCCTTAGAATTTTAACCGGAATCTCTTTCTCGCCAACAAGAGACACAAGACCTTCTGTAACAAAAGGAGAATAAGAAAAAAAAAACATCAGGGTTTTTATTCCCAACAGATTTACCTTCCACAACCTGAACTGGCGCTGCAAGAACTGTGGGCTTAAAATGTGAACCCTGTGTAAGACGTTTGGACTTATTTTTAAGAACAAAACAATCTGCTTTCCAATGTCCTTTCTCATGACAATAATTGCAAATTTTATTTGGGTCAAATTTTCCCGTGAAAACATGACTGCATTTAGGCGAAGACTTCACCGGCACTGCAACCTGCATATCACGAGCACGCCAATCAGCAAAAGAAGTTCTATGCGTCAATACAAAATCATCTGCCAATACAGCTGCTTCTTCCGGCATTTTAACATAATGCTCACCAATGTACGTAGCGACACGCCCTGGGACTGAATTTTTAAATTGCTCTAAAATCATTAGGTTACTTAAATCATCCAATGTTTTGACATTCATTGCTGTGCACCAACGATTAAAATGTTTCCTCTGGTCACGCACAAATTCTAACTGAGTCTGTGTCTCTTCTTTCTTCTGTAATCGAAAACGCTGTCTATACGCTTCAGGAACACACTCATATACTTTCAAAACTGCAGCCTTAACAATGTGGTAATCTTTACAATCATCAAGTGACAAAGAAAAAGCAACTTGGGCTTTTCCAATTAGAACACACTGTAACAGCGCAACGCAATTCTCATCTGACCAGTTTCTTAATTCCGCCACACGTTCAAAAAGAATCAGGATCTTCTTCATTAAATTTCGGAACCAGTTTTAAACATGAAACGAGTGAAAAAGACATACCTCGTTCCTCCGTACAGTCAGAATATGTACCCTCCCTCATCAAGTTCAATTTCAGAGCTTCTACTTCCAACTTTGCTTTTTCCAACTCGATTTTACCCTGGTCAGAACGATGTCTCAATTTCTCATGATCCATCTGTAAAAGCAGTAGTTCTTTTTTGTTGTTCAAATGACAGATTAACTTGCAACGAAGACGCAACCGGTACAGACTCTTCCATTTTTAAAATGCCTTTTTCAACCAAATTTGTTCTTAAGAAATATTTTCTTTGAGCCTCTTATCAGAAATGTCAATTTCATATCGATCCGCAATTTTTAACAATTGTTCTTTCGTACATTTTTCCAAAAAATTACAAGAGGGCGATTTAACAAATCAATATCAGCCATGTAAACAATCACCAGAAATAAATTATAAAGTGAAATTTAATAACGATCATTTTCCCTCTACCTCATTTTAAACAACTATCTACCTCAACCCCTAGTCTTCATGCGATTACTTGTGGGGGCTACTTACGTACTGTAGCCCGATGGGTGAAAAACGCAACTGGTAAAACCAGCGACACCTTACACACCGCGGATGTGCTCCCGAGATAAATACTACTACCCACGTTCACCGCAACAAACACTACAAAAAACAACAAACTCGACATGTTTCAAAAGAAACATGCCGCTATACCTAACAGGGAAAATCACGTTCAAACAACATAATTACTCACCACCTGGCGACTTCACACGACGACTAATTTACTCCGGCACAAACTAACTCACATGTGTCTCAATTATCAAACACTATTCAAAATTAAATACAATTAACAAAAAAAATTAAACAAGGACGAGCCCCCAATTTGTTACGACCCATGGCTCAAGGGAAGCAACAAACAGGACACACGCAAACCAAACGGGTAGCTTTGAATATAATTTATTCAAAAAGCTACAATCACATAAAAAAGTAAAGAAAACAACTATGTACTGGAAACATCAGTAATGCCAAGGTGTAATGCGAAATGTATGGATGTGATGGAATGTAGTGTACTGCGTGTTGGAGTGCAAAAGCAAACACAAGCCAAACAAGTCACAAAACCAAATATCCAAAACCAGAGCCCCCCTCTAGCTCAAGTGGAGGCCTCTTTTAAAGGGAGCGTCTGATAGAGAGCAGGTGTCCCAAACGACGACCAATCAACGTAGTCCATGGACTCCTACAGCCATTCCACAAAGTAACGACAGGGGTCGTCACATTTAGCAAATACTACTAATGAAAATTAAGATGAATTCTCGCAGAAAATCACTCATTTCAATATGTATTAATATCCCCTTTAGACCTGTAGCTGTCACGATTCGCTACTGTGAGTAACGAGGAGCGCAGAGACGACAGGGAATAACACAAGGAACAATCTTTATTCATCCAAATAAACACTAAACAGCAGAAACACACACGTAGCACAGGGGTTTGACGTTAGACACCGGACGCAGGACACAGGAAAAACCAGGACTTAAATAAGTAGAACTAAACGAGGAACACCTGACATCAATGAACATAATCAACAAGGCAGAAACTGGGTAATGGGGAGCACATGGGGGGCAAAACACAAGACAGAGGAACACAAGGCTGACAGTAATGATGCAAAGTCCGATTCATTTCCACGAACAGTTCTTTTCGGACAGCAGATTGGCTCATTGACCGGTTCCAAAAGCCGATTCATCGGTTCCTGACGTCATCAACCAATAACGTATCTACGCATTTCTTTTCTAACAACTCAGTGCCATGTTGTATCAATGAAAAATTAAAATAAGTCATTTATGTCAACACATATTGAAACATTCAAAAATAAAGTTATTTGTGTGAAAGCATATTGCTGATTATTGCCATATAATTCACTTAAGTTAATTGTGTTTGTGGTCAAAGTTTCATTGGCTGATCCTCAGATACGACTGACTGACCAATATTGACTAGCCTACAACTTGGATAAGATTCCTAAAGAAAGGTTTTTGCAGGTTTTAATAAAATGTAAATTAATCTCAGTCATAATAAGCATATTTCAGTACACGCATCAGGCTTGCACAGTACGTCAACTCACTCATCAAAGTCTTCGGTAATCCTCAGCAAACTTCGACAGTTGCAACTTGTTTTTCTTTGTTTGTGTGTGTGTGTATCTGTTGGGGTGTATAGATATATATTTATATATACAGTGGTGTGAAAACGTTTTGCCCCTTCGGTTTTTTTAATTGTTTCGCATATTTGTCAACACTTAAAGATTCAGATTCAGATTAAGAGCAGAATAAAAGATTCAGAGATATCAAACCAAAATTTTTAATATTAACAAAGATGAATCCCTGAGTAAATAACAAAACGCAGTTTTTGAAATATGCTTTATTTTATTAATGGAAAAAAGCTGTCCAAACCTGCCTGACACTACGTGAATAATTAATTGCCCCCTAAATCTAATAATTGGCTGTGCCACCCTTTGCAGCAACAACTCCAATCAAGCATTTGCGATAAATGGCAATGAGTCTTTCACAAGAATTTTGGCCCACTCTTGGCTGTTTGCCACGAATTGTTTTCATTTCATCACATTGGAGGGTTTTTAGTAGCATGAATGGACTGTTTTTCTAAGGTCATGCCACGATCTCATCGAATTTAAGCTGGATTTGACTTGGCCACGCCAAACCCTTAATGAGTTTTTCTGGGCCAGTGTAGAGGTGGACTGATGGTGTGTTGGGGATATCATGGTCTGACTGCCAAAACCAGTTCGCTTGAGCTTGAGTTCACAAAAACTGACGGCTTCCGACTTCTCCTTCAGGATGTTTTGAATAGATTAAAGAGCAGAATTCATGGATTCCATGCAGTTTATGGAAGTGTCCAGGTCTGAACGCAAAGCTCGAGCCCGACATAACACTTACCACACCATGTTTGACTGTTGCTATGATTTTTTTTTTATGAAATGCTGTGTTGGTTTTATGTCAGATGTAATGGGACACACACCTTCCAAAAAGTTAAACTTTTGTCTCATCAGTCCACAGAATATTTGCCCAAAAGTATTGGGGATAAACAAGATATTTTTTGGCAAATGTGAGACAAGCCTTTGTGTTCTTTTTGGTCAGCAGTGGCTTTTGCCTTGGAACTCTCACATGGATGCCATTTTTGCCCAGTCTCTTACTTATTGTTGAATCATGAACACTGACATTAATTGAGGCAAGTGAGGCCTGCAGTTCTTAGATGTTGTTCTGGGTTCTTTTATGACCTCTTGGATGAGGCGTCGTTGTGCTCTTGGAGTAATTCTGGTAGGCCGGACACTCCTGGGAAGGTTCACCACTTTCCAAGTTTTCTCAATTTGTGGATAACAAACCGTGGTTCGATGGAGTCCCAAAGCCTTAGAAATGACTTCATAACCCTTTCCAGACTGATACATGTCAACTGTTTTGTTTCTCATCTGTTCTTGAATTTCTTTAGATCGCGGCATGGTGTGTTGCTTTTTAAGCATGCTTCACTTTGTCAGACGGGTTCTATTTAAGTTATTTCTTGATTCAACATGTCTGGCAGTAATCAGGTCTGGGTGTGGTTAGTGAAATTTAACTCAGTTTTCTAAAATAATGTGGTTAATCACAGTTCTTTCATTAATTAATTTTTGACGTAGGGCCAGGTAGGTTTGGACAGATTTTTCCTTAATAAATGAAATTATCATTAAAAAACGTACATCTTTGTAATTATTGCATTACTTTGCGCATATTAAAATTGTTTGATTATTGAATCTTTTTACGTGTGGACAAAATTGCAAAAAATAAACACACCAGGAAAGGGGGCAAAAATCCTTTCTACGCATGTATATATCGGTGGAACCGGCTCACCCGGTTCTTTGAGTTGGACTGCCGTATTCACGGATTGCTGCGTCCTGCGTTATCAAACCGGAAATAAAGTTCGATCAGTTCCGATTTGGAACGGCTCAACCAGTTAATCTGAACGGTCAAAGGTAACGATTCGTTCAAGACACTAACATCACTACTGACAGTAGACCTCCCAAAACAATTACTGGCCAAGTTAATCCGGTTTCACAGACGAGGCTTAAGGCTAGTCCCAGACTAAATGCATGTTTGAGCTGTCTTAACTGAAAATATCTTGCTCTGACACATCTTAAAATTAATCTGTGCCATTGTTCTTTGTCAAGATTCACACCTGTAATGTTTTCTTCTAAGGAATTTTTGTAAAAGTTGCTTAAATATCTTAATTTAAACTAAGGCCTAGTCCTGGCTTAAGCCAAGCCCCATTTGTGAAACCGGGCCTTTGTGTGCTCAAGATCAGATCGCGGAGTTTCCGTAGCGGTTCTGTACTGAACATGCTTCATCACGTGCAGTCTGTTTAAGTTGCAGCACCTGCTTGTATGTAACTTCTCTATCAAGCTCCTTCATGAGATGTCATGATGCTTTCACCAATAGAGCTCACAGAGCTGAGTTTAGGCGTTGGTAACTAAACCAGAAAACGTTTACTGCACGATTGAGAAAGACAGATTGTTTGAGACGGTAAAATGTAACAAAACTGAGTGGCTGCATTAAATTCACAGGAACCAGACTTTGCGGCTGTTGATCTAATGTGTTTTTTTGTGCAGATGGGGGTAGTTGTCCACTGTGGTGCAGGGGACTTTGTCAAGTGGAAGTCTACTTCTCGGTTTATGTTATGTGTTGAGCAAAGCTGTCTATATACTTTATTTGTAGTAGGCCTTTAGGCTTAGTACTTTATTTTATTACAGCTCTGTAGACCCTACAAATGGTTTGTGCTGGGGTGTGTTTTTAATTTAATGATCTTTTGGACTTCAATATTGTTTTTTAATTGTTTTGTTAGGTTTTGTCCCTCTAGATGATGAGCATCCTCCGGCTGTAACTATTATGGTGAGTAACAGCATGTATAATGTATTATGATATCATAATAATTTTGATTATATACTAATACTGTGTGCTATAATAATATCTGATTATAATATATAGAATCTTATAATATTATTACACACACACACATCATATATATATATATATATATATATATAATTTTTTTAATGATTTTAAGGTTGTAAAAAGTTTTTAAAATTGTATTTGGTATGATTTGTGTGAGTTTTGGGATTATCAAAGTGTTAATATGGAAAATGTATATTTTAATGTTTTTAAAATGCTGATTTAAAAATTATATTGTTTTGTTTTCTTTGGTCTAGATGCAGCATATTCCAGCAATATAGTTTAGAGATACTGGTGAGTAAAAGCGCCTATTCTTTGATTATATATATAATAGATTCGTGGTGGCAGAAAAGAAGTATTTAGTCAGCCACAAATTGTGCAAGTTCTACCACTTAAAAGATGAGAGAGGCCTGTAATTTTTCATCATAGGTATACCTCAACTAAAAAAAAATGAGAACAAAAAAAACCAGAAACTCACATGTCGGCGTTTTAAAGAATTTAAGGTCGCGGTAATTCCTCGGATTAAAATAATATTTGGATCACCTACAAACCAAGCAAGATTTCTGCGCTCTCACAGGACCGATAAACTTATTCTTATGAGGCCCTATGTCCTCCACGCGTTAAACCGTGTATTAATTGCACCTGTTTGAACTTGTTACCTGTTTAAAAGACACCGGTCCACACACTCAATCTATCAGACTCCAACCTCTCCACTATGGCCAAGACCAAAGAGCTGGCAAAGGACACCAGAAACAAAATTGTAGAACTGCACCAGGCTGGGAAGACTGAATCTGCAATAGGTAAGCAGCTGGGTGTGAAGAAATCAACTGTGGGAGCAAATATTAGAAAATGGAAGACATACAAGAACACTGATAATCTCCCTCGATCTGGGGATCCACACAAGATCTCACCCCGTGGGGTCAAAATGATCAAGAACTGTGAGCAAAAATCCCAGAACCACACGGGGGGACCTATAGTGAATGACCTGCAGAGAGCTGGGCCCAAAGTAACAAAGGCTACCATCAGTAAAACACTGTGCCGCCAGGGACTCAAATCCTGCAGTGCCAGACGTGTCCCCTGCTTAAGCCAGTACACGTCCAGGCCCGTCTGAAGTTTGCTAGAGAGCATTTGGATTATCCAGAAGAGGATTGGGAGAATGTCATATAGTCAGATGAAACCAAAATAGAACTTTGTGGTAAAAACTCAACTTGTCGTGTTTGGAGGAGAAACAATGCTGAGTTGCATCCACAGAACACCATACCTACTGTGAAGCATCGGGGTGGAAACATCATGCTTTGGGGCTGTTTTTCTACAAAGGGACCAGGACGACTGATCAAGTTGGGTGTAACGAAAAAGAAAGGACTGGGGACCATGATTGATGAAAGATTTTGCGGAAAAACCTCCCTTCCATCAACACAAGGTGCATCATTGAAGATGAAACGTGGCTGGGTCTTTCAGCATTACAATGATCCCAAACACACCGCCCGGTGCAATGAAGGAGTGGCTTCGTAAGAATCATTTCAAGGTCCTGGAGTGGCCTAGGCAGTCTCCAGATCTCACCCCATAGAAAATCTTTGGAGGGAGTTGAAAATCCGTGTTGCCCAGCGACAGCCCCAAAACATTACTGCTCTAGAGGAGATCTGCATGGAGGAATGGGCCAAAATACCAGCAACAGTGTGTGAAAACCTTGTGAAGACTTACAGAAAACGTTTGACCTCTGTCATTGCCAACAAAGGTATATAACAAAGTATTGAGATGAAATTTTGTTATTGACCAAATACTTATTTTCCACCATAATTTGCAAGCATATAATGTGTGTGTGTGTGTATTACTTTTATATTACCTTTTTTCACTTTCCTTTAACATTTATATTTACTTATAAAAACAATATTCACGTTAGGAGTTTTTAGTGGTTTTAAGTAAACTTGCATGTGCTTTGCACATCAAAATATTTATTTGCCCGGTCACACTTTCAGTAGATGGCAAACAACAAATTAGCTACGCATAAAGAAGCGAATAGTTCAGCCAGTTCAATTTTGTTTGGATTATATTACAATAAATTATTTCTTTGTAAAGTGTCCCTGTTATATTTTTTTCACTTCCACAAATGTGCTGATTGATGATCTTCCCCACTGAGAAGAAGATTCAGCCAGAAAGCCACTATATGCCGACACAGCTCTCTTATCAAAAGTCTAAACGGCTGAAAACTTCAGAGCAGGAATCACACAGCGCTCTCATTTCCATACAGGCAACACAACAGATGACTGCTGCTTTCAAACACATGCACATTCTCCACCTCATATTCTTTAATTCATTCAAACATTAACAATCTCCTGCAATGTCAGTCGATAAGAATCATAATATTTGGCTAACTGTCTGTTCAAATATTTAGGTAGACGGGGGGTGGGGGGTGGTTTTGCTCCTGTGTTCCAGCAGGAGGGATGTTCTGTATATACTAAAGTAACCAATGTTCCTCACATTTGGTTGCATCCTTTCTTCTCTTAAAGGGATAGTTCAGGCAAAAGTGAAAATTCTATCTTTTATTTACTTTATTTACAACTTGAAGTGGGTTTGGAATGACCTCAGGGTGAATAAATAATGACAGAATCTTCACTGCTGTCAAGTTTCTGAAAAAAAACAAGTATAAATAGTCCATGTCTCTTGCAATTCAGGTCACCTGAAGTCATATTTTATTCACACTTTTGCAAACTATTTCATCTCAAATTTTCCAACTTGTTGATTTTAAAAAACAACAGGCAATACCATTGTTGTTTCGTGCACTGGTCTATTTAGAGATTTTGGGCTAATGTGCTTTTATAACTTGTCTTCTTTCAGAGTAGATGAAAGAAAGCATTCAAAATACACATTTAAGTGTTAATTTTATTTTTTATTTTTTTCACTTACATGTCATGCACCACACTTTACAGTTGTATTCATATATTTTGTCTTAAAACAAAGCAGTTTGTTTTTATATCATTCAATAACTTGTATATAATTTTTTATAGTGTTTTATTCATTAAACCTTATTTTTTTCTGACTGCTGACTATTCTCTAATTTATGGAGTGATAAAAGAGAAATCCTTAATCTGTGTATAAACCTTTAGCTCTAAATCGGTCACAATGAAATGAATTTTGAACCTGACTTTATCCAATGCTCAGATTTCTTTTCTGGAGATGCAAATTAGATTAGAAAATGCATCACTTGCATAGTTAAACAACATTTCTGAAAACTTGTAATACAAAACAGTTGTCATAATGCACTGTGATTAATCAGATAGGTAGAGTGATATAGCTATATCTGTTAGTCAAAAATGGTTTATCTTATTGCCTGTAGTAAAGAAAGAGTTGTTGGGAAACTTGAAGCTGCGCAACTGGTGTAGTTCTTTAAATATAGCTTTTTACTTCCGATAATTGTATTTAGGCTTAAAATTAGTAAGTGTTTATTTGTGAAGATTATCTTGAAAAACACGGGTCCACATACTGGGGTAAACGTCGGTGAAAGATTTCTATTAACCGACAGGGAAGGGGAGAGAAGTACGACAGAGAAACAAAAGAAAAAACCATATATAGACAATATAAACGTTTTGAAATGGCTAAACTCTTTTCGAACTTATTTGTAGTGCGGGTCACAATCAATCTTGCCCAGCACCTTTACAGAAGTTTAGTTCGCACAATATTATGAATTATCAATACACGTAGTGATTTGTAGTAGCTTCTCATGGGGTTCTTGGCAAACAAACATCTAACATATTCCGATGTGTAAAATAGTGATAGGAATCATGAATATAACAATCAGCTTTTGGATTGAATGAGGTAGCTCTTTGGGGGGGAGAGTATGGGCATTTCACCAATATCAAAGCAATGCAAAAATGTGCACACATCCAAAAGACCCCAAAATTTGGTTCAAGTTCAGGACAATCAATCAATAGTTCACACACAGAAAATTATAGCTCAAAGAACATTTCTTTTCCAAGAACGTTTCGACCAGTCAGGTCTTCATCAGGCACAAGGAGCTAACTAAAGTTGATCCCCATTGTAAATTTCTTGACAGTCCTACAGTTTTGTAAATTTGTACAAATGCCATTAAACCATATTGTAGCTCATACAGCAGAGCATGGTGCTTGCAACAGTAAAGTCATGGGTTCAGTTCCCCGGGAAAGCAAAACTGATAAAAAAATGCAAGTAGGGGGTGGCATTTGTAGGGTGGGGGTTGGGCGCTTTGGTTGAAAGCATCTGCCAAATGCATATATGTAAATGAAAAATTCTATCTTTCACATCATATGGTCCTTCAGTTGAGTAACCCACTTGTCAGTTGGCCTCTAGTTGAAAACAACTGTTGCTGTTTTGTTTTTCAGATTTCAGTGGAACATGCGGAAGAGTGTCAGGGAGCATTCGAAACCCTGCTACAAAATCCCACCGATTTCATATGAAGAGAAGACATCTCTGACAGTTGACGTCAGGCTGCATACAAATCCCGCTTCGTTCTGCATTTCTGCCTGAGGTACCATCGCTAATGGCTGCGAGGCCGTTCGAGATCTACAGCTCCAAGTGCACGTAAATGCATCACAATGCCTTCAAAAGTGTCATGCCTCTACGTGTTGACGGTCGTTTGCTGGGCCAGCGCTCTGTGGTACCTAAGTATATCCCGTCCCACGTCGTCCTATGTGAGCCAACTGTCCGTCCCGGCGCGTAAAAACAAAACGAAAGCGCTGCACAAGATCAAGCCACCAAAAAAAAAAAAAAAAACACTAAAACACATGCGGCAACATCCAAGTGTGTGGGGGACAAAAGAAGGTGTGGGTCGTCACGCTGGGAAGGGCCCGCGGACGCCTTCGATTCATCATCACGAGCCCAAGAAATGCCGCACCAACGTGCCATCCGCTCATCCTCATCACAGCCTGGGCACAGGTGCACAAGATTTCGGACGGGGGGCCACGCCAAGCCATCAGGGAAACCTCAAAGGGGCGACGGAATCAAACCCTTTCAAACGACCTTCTCGAGTCATTACTCAATAGTTCTTCTGTGGACTCTAACAAGAAAAAAAAAAAAAAAAAGAAAAAGAGCACGGACCAGGGGGGGGGGAAAGGGGATGTGGCCACAGATGGTGGCAAGATAGCGAATCTTCCACGACAATCTGTGGGCGAAGAAGGGAGTTCTGGGGGGGGGTAACATTCACGACTCACGTACCACACGCACACTCAAAACACTGATGCTATGCCGCTGGGTGGCCCCTTTCTATTCCTGCAACCATCCAGTAGTGAGGGAACGACGCTGTATCGTCGTGTGGCTGGCATGGACAACTTGGTGTATAAACTCTTGAAGCCGGCCACCAAACCTCGACGGAGGTACTTCACGGGATACGTCATCAACGGCGGACCCATTCGGGACATGCGCAGCAAGTGGTACATGCCCAGAGACCTTTACCCCGAGAGCAAGTACCCGCCGTTTTGCTCCGGCACTGGGTACGTGTTCTCGGCGGACGTTGCGGAGCTCATCTACAAGACTTCCTTGCACACCAGACTCTTGCATCTGGAGGACGTTTACGTCGGGGTGTGTTTGAGGAAGCTGGCCATTCACCCGTATCAGAACAGTGGCTTCAATCACTGGAAAATGGCCTACAGTCTTTGTAGGTACCGTCGAGTCATTACCGTACACCAGATCTCCCCTGAGGAGATGCATCGTATCTGGAACGACATGACCAGCAAGAAGCATCTCAAGTGTTAGTGGGAGCTGCCTGAGGATGTGCATCTGTGCCCTTTTTTAAATCCCCATGATAAACAGATGCGACACAGAGGCTTGGGACAAACTGTAGTTCTTAAGAGGCTGTAAAGCACTAAATCCGATCTGGGTGGAGCATGTCAAAGCTATTTCTTCGAAAACAACAGAAGCCGACGGCCCAGTCGTTTGAGAACCGGTTGGGGAAGGTGCTATCAGTGTTATCGATACCTAGAACCAGCACTGCTAAAAAACAAAACTAGTGAAGGAGTTTCTTTTGGTTCGGATGCACAGCGGAATGTCCGTGATCGTTCATTTTTCTTTGCACATTATTCTGGTTGTACAAAAGAAAGTACCATTGCTTTGTTTACTGTATGTGGAAGCGCCTGCATTGTCTGTTTACACGTTCAGAAATGTATTTTCTTGAAAAAGATAACGGCGATGTATAGCTCCTTATTTATAAGTATACAAATTATTTTCTTACGCCTAGAAGTTGAACATCATTGCTTCAGAACAGCTCATGTTTGTAGTTATACTGTTAATCTGTATATCTAAAGTCATTAACGCTTGGTATCAAGAGTCATTTAGTGAGTATTTACTGTACATGGTCAAACCTGTAGAAATGCTGCGTAAGGAACGCAGTGTAAATGTGGAATATAAGGGGAGAAACATGAAAAAAAAAAAAAAACTTGAAAGTGATTTTTTTCTTCTTCTCTAGAATTTGATTTCATTGAGGCCAAAATGTGATTCACATGCGTTTCATTTTTTTCTTTTTAAATTGGCTCGAGTAATTGAGGGGATGCGTGACATTTAACTGTGAAAACAAAAATGATTATATTATTCCCCATGGGTACTATTGTATTATACTGTGTATTTTTACATAAAAATATATATAACAGTGTTCTTTTTCTGGAAGCGTTGATATTTTTGTTTGTATGTTTTGCTCATTTATATTTAAGATTCTAAAGGGATAATAAAAGAATTTACTCAAGGTCATCTCAAGTCAAAGAGTTAAATAAATAATCGTATTCAGCCGGCCCACAATAAATTAATGACAGCAAAGACATTTATAACGTTACAAAAGATTTCAAATACATGCTGTTATTTTAAACTTTCAATTCATCGAATAATCCTTAAAACTTCTCATGTCTCACATTAAACACTTAGATTATTTCTGAAGCATCATGTGACACCGAAGACAACGGTGCTGAAAATTCAGCTTTTTCGTCACCGGAATAAATTACATTTTAAAAGATATTCACATAGAAAATGGTTATTTAAAATTTTAATAATATTTCACAATATTGCTGTTTTTAATTGTATTTTTCATCAAATAAATGCAGCCTCCGTGAGCATCAGAGACGTTTTTTTTCAAAAACGCACCAATCCCACATTTAATGTACAGTAATGTACTGCAACACAAGTGCATAAAACCCCTTTAACCAAACGTAAAAATTAAAAAACGGCAGCATCAATATGATAATAGACAATTATGTTCATAAATGCTAATATGTTGCAATAAAATGTGCTGTGGAGATCCAGCGAAATGTCCGACCCACCTTCTCCATCCTTGAAGGATTTTGCCAGTTACTTGTCCTGCCAAATGCCCACAGTAGTGGCACTTGGCAGACTGGTCAGTGCGCTCGGGGAACGTTTTGGTGGGGGGGGGTTTGGCCAACTGCCGGCCTTGCCAAACTCCGTCAGCACCCATGACAAATAAAGGCAGTCTGTGGCGTTGTTGTATGTGTCATAATGGAGCCAGTGCTTTACAGCAACCGATTTTCAATCAGGAATGGGTGTCTATTATGGGATGCCTTCCAGGAGGCTGTTGTCTGGGAGGGATTAAAAGCAATCAGCATCCTGGGTGAATACAGTGTCAGGAAATGGCACTTAACTTGAATAGTGGCAGACTTTGGTGTCCCATTACCTTAAAAAGTGCCTTTGGCCAGTCCCAGCTCTGAGGTCTGATCCAGCAATTAACATCTTGACATACCTGACATTCATTTTATTATATAGCCTATTTTATAAAATGTGCAATTTTTAAAAAACGAAGGGAAAAAAGCACAAAAAAAATAAATAAAAATGATGTCCCACATTTTCATCCAAAATCCTGATCTTCTCTGTCTATAAGATCTTCTGTTGCAATAAAAATAAAATAAAATGTTACCCAAGAAGTGACATCATCTGAACCCCGTTATACAGCTATGGACAGCAAGTAAATAACTTTTTTTTTTTTTTTTAGAAATGGGGAAAATAAAACTTTGAAAAAAGAAAAGTAAATTGGAAAGAAAAGATTAAAAAACAACTTGAAATATTTTGGTTCTTTCCATGGTACAATAATAAATTGAAACATGCAAAACATATAGACCATAACCATGCTGCAATTTTGTCTATAAAGCCATTGTTGTGTGTTGTATTATATATAACTTATATATAAGATATATATTTTGTGTGTGATCCTGAACCACAAAACCAGTCTTAAGTCGCTGGGTATATTTGTACAATAGCCAAAAAAACATTGTATGGGTCAAAATTATTTATTTTATAGAATGCCAAAACATCCTTAGGATTTTAAGTAAAGATCATGTTCCTTGAAGATATTTTGTAAATCTCCTATTGTAAATATATTCAAACTTAATTTTTATTAGTAATATGCATTGCTAAGAACTTCATTTGGACATTTTTTGCACCCTCAGATTCTAGATTTTCAAATAGTTGCTTCCTGCAAAGAGTGATCCATCCTACCCCTAACAAACCTTACATCAATGGAAAGTTTATTTATTCAGATTTCAGGTGATGTATAACTCTCAATTTCAAAAAATTGACCCTTATTACTGGTTTTGTGGTCAGGTCACACACACACACACACACCCACATATATATATATATATATTAATATATCTCAAGGCTAAAAAGATAAATATAAGATAAAACAATATTAGATGCACTATATTTATTGCACTTGCTCTACAATAGCTTAAAAAGTTGATATTTTAGGCTACTGTAGAAAAATGAAATTAAAATCAAGTTAAATATTTCTGAAATGTTTTTTTTTTCTTAAAACAAGTACAAATAATTAGTCCTTTTCATGCAAAATATATAAAATAAAAGATCACATTAAAATCAGTTTTGCTAAATCATTTCAGATATTTGATAAATTCCCCATCCCACTAGTTTAAGTGCTCACATAAGCGCTCCACATCTCACATAAATCTGATCGTTTTTCTCCCCATTTCATGAGACGACGATTAGATACTAAAACACTGTAATTAAATCTCTTTCTGAGGGTTTGCCGGTGGTAAATGATAGCAATTACTGTATAAAAAACACACAGAGGCAGGCAAAAGATAATATCATAATCACATTATACAGTTAGGATCCCTTTTCTTCCAAAACACAGCCATGCTCCGGTTCAATAGTAGCAATTCAGTTTTATTTGTTGTACCTTCGCAGAAAGTTAATATCTTTGCTGATTACAGAAGGGCTGAATAGTAAGCACGCATGGTATATAGAAAACACAATTCAACTTAATAATAATAAAGTATTTAGTATTTATTTACATTTGGGCTGAGAACAGAATCATTTAATTCAAGCTACTATACTGGTTTTGGACACACAGATGGCTTTTCTGTCATTCAGTAGTAGACATTTGGATTCCTTTTACGAAATACTTTACGTTCACTGATAGACAGATGCATTCTGGGCTCAAAAACAGACACATTCGAGTGCTGTGAAAATGGCGCGTCACCATCGCTCATCTTGTGAACACGATACATCAGGATTAAGGTGTGTGTTGTGGTAGCGATGACCTTGTTTGTCAGCTTTAACGGGTTAAACATGGAGAGTTATTGTGTAAGCGTTGCAGGTGCACGTACATCGCACCGCATGAAATCAAAGTGCATCAGCTGGTAACTTCAACGCGAGCCACCGGCCACTGAGAATACTATGAGCGAATCTGCCAACGAGCAGCGTTCTTCCTGCTCAGCTTCAGCCGAACGGCTTCAAGCCTGTAACCTACGCTTCTTAGGCACGGATTAAAAAAAACAAGGCACCTCTAGCGTCGAAGCATCAACACTGTCCCGAAAAAAGAAAGCAGTACGTTTACACACAGCAGCATCCGGCTCTCTACTCTCGTACTCTTTGAGCTGGAACTAAAACAACAAAATATTCCCTTATTTTAGACATCAGAAGGTCTATGTACAATACAGTTCGAATGCATTAACATTCAGAATGAAAATGTGCTTTTTACATTCAGAGGGAGACGTCTCCACTTCAGTTTTGTGGTGTACGATCTGCGCTACTCTTGTGAGAAATAAAAGGCTTTTTTTTTTCAATAATAACAATACGGTAAGAGCTAACACAATAACAATCATAATTATAATAATAATTCAAATAAAATAAAAACTTTTTGTTTCACTAGCTATTGCCTCCTGAGATGATGGGCTCCTGCTTTGAATTCTGGGAAATGGCTGCTGGAATGTGTAGGTGAAAGGTAAACAGCGTCTGGGAACGAGGGCGAGTGTGTGTTTGAATAAGAGCGCTGCGTTTGATTGAACAGGTGCAAACATTCACGGAAGAGGGCAGGTGATTCGGGAGGAAAAGGAAAACCTGAATGGGAGCAGGAGGAGGGAGTTTTGAATGCTCTCCCTCTGCTGTGGTAATGAGATGCTATCAGGTGACGCTCAGCTGGGCGAAGCCAATCAACTTCACCTCGTCTGGGATCTCTGTGCTGTCACAACCAGACGCCTGGAGACACAAACACAAAGAAACAAATGCATGTTAATGCAGCTGAAACAAATCACAGTCTGGGTGACTGCTGAAGCATTATTTAAAGGAATGTTCCGGGTTCAGCATGTTAAACTCGTTTTTTCTACTTTACTTAAACATAATAGTAACTGTCTTAGAGCAATAAAATTAGGTTTACTAACACAGACATAATTTTTGCTAGCAAAAATAAAGCAAATAAAAATTTAAACTAAATAAGTATAGAATATGTGGCATCATTTAAATTACAACAGGCAATAATTTGACTTTTTGAAAAATAAATTAAATACGGTATTAATAAAAATAAAATGAAATAAAAAAACTGTGCTTTTACAAAAAACCTTCACAGACTGATGGGTACACATTCACAAGATACCACTCAAGCGTCATACTACTATAAATAAAATAACGAATGAATGAATGAATGAATGAATGGTACATGGTAATCAACATTATGTCAATAGAGTTTAACTTGCATTGAATCGGGATAATTCTACTTACATTTTTGTGCATACTAAAATAAAATAAAATTATCATCAAATAATTAAATAAAAATTAAATGAACAATGAATGAATGAATGAATGAACAAACCAACTCAAGGTACTTGGTAATCAACATAATGCCACAAATTCTTTCAATAGACAATGTGTTTCAACCTGCACTGAACCACCTGACATTTCACTCTATTCCCTATACTTCACGTTTTGACACTTCATTTCCAAAAACAAAGAATCATTTCCAAAAAACGAATATCTAAAAGACTTCAAAAATGGAGGTTAAGGGATGGAAGGCAGAAGAAAACATGAAAAAGCAATGAAATGGTGGTGTCTTTGACAAGTGTCTAATGACGGAGCGGCGCTGGACAGAGAGCAGATCATCTTATCGCAGGTAACACCAGCCCGAGTGTCTGGAGGAAACCGATCGCATGTCTGTTCGACTGATCTTAGACAGAGGTGTGTGTGTGATACAGGGTCTTGTACGTGTATTTATGTGTTGGTCAGTGTCTACTCTCTCTGAAAAACACTGCAGTGAAATACGGGCTTGAGTTCACGCTCCTGCTAAATAAGAGGGACTGTGACCCGTAGAAAGGTCTGACCATAAAACTCCTGGCTGACGTAACTCACATTTCTCCTGGGTGAAGCATTATGAATTACTCACAGAGGTGAGTACTACTTCTATCAATCTGTGTCTCTGTGTGTGTGTGTGTGTGTGTGTGTGTGTGAGCACTTACACATGCAGAAAACACTCTGATGGACACATTGTAGACACTGGTAAAATAAAAGTGATATGTGGAAATATTTCTAACTCAATCGCAGAGTCAACTAAAGACACAGAAATTTGTTGTGTGTTGTGTGTAGTGTATATAGTATACCGTATATATATATATAACTTTATATATATATTATTATTATGATTATATATAATATATATATACACACCCACACACAATAAAAATAAGAATAACAAATTCATTCCTTTAAATGTTAGTAAATTATTTGTATTTTATTAAATTTGTTATTATATAACCTTTTCTCGATCTTCTCAAATCTACACACACCCCACACACTACCTCAAAAATAAAAAAATATACTTTTTTAATAAAAAAAAAATTTTCAATGTAAGCATTTTTATTAAATGTAATTATTTTTTCAATTAATTATTTTTATGTATTAAAATTAATTATATTTAAAAGTATCTCCCTCTCTCCTCGCTCTCTCTCTCCTCTCTCTGTCTATATCTATCTAGTTAAATAGTTTATTTAAAAACAAAAAATAACAATAAAGTTAAAATAATTACAATGTAAAAGTCCATTTTTTCTTAAAAATATGATGGATATATAGAGTAGATAGAAACGACAAATACAAGTAAAATGAAAAACAAATCATTAAAACTATAATGAATAATAATAAAAACTAAAAATTATCAATTTAAAAAAAAAAATTTATTTTTATTTAAATATGCTTCTAGTGTGTGTTAGTGCAGTAACCGCTTTATCTAAAAGTCCATATCACCGCTGTCTCATGCCTAACAATGCCCTTCAGCTGTGATTAAACTGAAAATGCAGCATTAGCACAGCCTCTTGCACCTAACAGCTGAAGTGAGCTATTAGCATGCTCATGTTATAAGAAAACAACAACTTTGGTGCAACTAAATCCCTAATTTAGATATCAAACTAAAAATGTGTGGCTTATTCACAAACTATATTGTTTTTTTGGAGAAACAAGACCAACTTTTATTTGCATGACACAACATCCCTTTCAGAAACCCTTGCAATGCACCATCCCCATTGAAATCAATGTATTTCCAGCGTTCAGCATCAGCTCTAATGCAAATAAACTGCTACGCTCAAGCCACAGAGCCTGCACGTGTGCACACAGCAACCACAAACACAAGTCTTCTTCACGGTTCAATATTCAAGCAGCCTAATTGTCTGAGCTGCACACAGTGTAGTCAGGAGTGACATTAGTAAATGAGATCGGAGGACCGGGCCGCCTGAGAAATTGCCGTCTACGTTCCTGCTACACATTTCTCAGAGCTGTTTTCTAATCATGATGTGAAGTTCTCTCCAGGGACGCTCAAGCTGAAATTAAACAATAAAACTCCACACTTCCTAATGCGCTTTTCCAAACACTCCAGGTGCGAGTGAGAAATGCATTCTGGGAGCTCTGTGGAGGGTCGGAGGGTGAAGTTAAGGGTAAGAGCTGGCAGATGCTGTAGAAATAGCTCTCTGTGAAAGGCCGCAGCAGAATGAGCCGACTGCTAACTAAGAAGGTAAGGAAAGGAAGAGAAAGAGGGCGCAGATTTTGTTGTACACGCTGAACTCAACGGGCCGTCACATCGAACTAGATGATTCAACACCGGGACCATTTGCCTAGAACGCTTAGTGTTTGCAATGTGGGGGAATGAGGTTCGAATTCTAAGAGGTGACAATGGTCATCATTATTTACTCACAACAAGATGGCCAATCATGTTGTGTTCAGACAATAAACAGCTCTTTCAAATAGAACAACAGCTAGACTCTGGTGTTATACACTGAATGGTATACCAGCTTGGTATAAAACAAGATGAAGATCTACTGAGTGGCAGCATAAAGACACTATACATTATGTGTAGGCGCTTATAAATACTAACACAGAGGGGCGGTAACAGGATAAAAAACAAAAAGACAAAAAAAAAAACTAAAGAATTTCATGTGTTTTGCATTATTTATTAATTAATTTTAATAGATTATCTTAAGTAACTGTTTATATGTATCATGAGTGCTTTAGATACCAATGAATTATTATAGTAAATATAAAATTATATAAAACGTTTTTTTATATTGAACAGTCTGAAGACACAAAGGAGTCAAGCAAAACAGTTACTGAACCTACAACCGATCCAAAAATAAGAATAAAAAATATATTTGCGAGTACAAAGTACCAAAAACCCTTCGACAACATCTTTTTTAACAGTCTCCTCATCAACAAAAGAAGGGATCAGGATCCTGGGGCTGAGGCACCATCGATTTTTGACTTCTGTCTAATTAATATTCCTTGGAGGGGGAGGAGAACCAAAAAGATCGCGCTGGGTGGAAAAACATGACAGAGAGTCTGGGGCTGATTGGGCCTTAGTTGTGGTCATGGATAGAGGGGAAGATGGACTCACGGGTGCCGAGCCACACAGTACCACAGCGTAGCTATTCACAGCGTCTAGTCTGTGAGGCAGCAAAACCAGGCAAAACATGGGAGGCGCGCCATAAATCAAACGCTCAGATTCGGAGGGCATACATAAGGAGCTTAAGGAGCTTAAAATATCATCTTGTTTTGATGTTTGGTGCTAGAATCGATGTAATACAGCCTCAAATTTGAAATTTGATCGCATATCTGCTGCCATTGCCAGACAAAAAAAACGACGACAGCAGTGGTTAAACGTGATAAAATGAGCAGACTGGACAGAAAGGATCGTCAAAAATGCTTGTGTTTGCAGCGCACACTTCTTATCAGAAAAGTTCAAAAAAGTATTGTCTTTTGTTGTTATGGACACGTCTACAGATTTCTTGCCATATGTCTATGTTTCTGGCATCTCACGACTATGTCGTGTATGAAATAATGTCTGTGTTCATGTGTGTAAAACAACAAACTGACGGTTTATATATAATCATTTGTAATTGTATATACAGTGTTGTGATTAATTGTAGCTGGAACAATAATGCAGCTGTAAAAATAGTTTCCTGCTGAAACTGAAATATATACATCTTCATCATGACTAGATAGACATGGCGAGTTTGTCTTTACTATACACGTTAGAAGTGATCCACCTCATAGTAACAATCCTATCAGATCGTCCATCCTTTGTTTTCGCCGTGGTTACAGTTAACCTTGATTTCTACATGTTTGCCTGTTGTTGTTGCTCAGCACTGGGTGTCTGGATAAGCGATGTTGTCTGGTGGTTTTTGGCAAAGGAGAGTGGGTAACTGAAGGGGTGGGGCGTTATCTCGGGTGGAGACTGAGGCGGTGACTGTGTAAGTTTCTGACTCCAACTTTTTCGGTGTCAATCACAACAGTTTGTGAAATCAACAGACTACCTATAATCCGGCTGTATGGCCATTTTTACGGTGAGACTGACTGTTTGCCAACTTATAGCGTAAGTTACAATAGCACCTAGACCTCAAGGTATACATGAAAAAAGCCAGGACAGTTGCAGTTTATGACAATATGGACCTTTACAGGGGCATTTCCATTTTCATATTCAAGTACTGAAATATTAAAACTAAAATAAAACTAAAACTAATAAATAAAAATGTTTTTAAACAATAGAAAATAGAAAAAAAAGTCTAATTCAAAATAGAAAAAAATAATAATAATAGATTATCTATTTATTTATTTCCATAAAAATGTGTATATCATAAGATGGCATCTTAGTTTTGTTTAAATAATAAGAAAACATTTAAAGAATAAAGTTTAAAAAAATACAAGAATTTAGTCTCGAATACAGACTATATCAAGAGTTTTGAAATGAAAGGCTTAATTTAATTTTGAAAATTTTCTCAAAATGTATCTCGTTGCATCTTGCAGTATTATGATTATTCTTCATTCTTGAAATTTCATGACTTAATTCTTATAAAAGGCCTATTTAGTGATTATTATCAAACAATACAACTGTTCTTTTTTTTGTTCAAATATTGTGATAGAAACATTTGCTTCTATCGTCCACTCTTAACAGCCACTATGAACTGTATGTTGTATGTACATTCTTCCTTGTTACACAGGTATGGAACGACTTAAGAGCGAGTAAATATTGACAGAATTTCTATCTTTGGGTGAACTATATCTTTAACACCACTATGGTGGACCTCACATTACAGGAAACATACCTATTCACACATGATCTCTGTAGCGTCTGCGTAGGATCATGCATGATAGTTGGACTGTTTATGGCTTAAAAGACCCCTTTTAGCCTTTTGACATTTGCATATAAATTACAGTTCTGGTCAGAGATGTTACTTGTATAGGGGTTGTAAATTGCCAAATGGTTCTTCGCCGTCAAAGAAGATTAGAACCAGCCCCCGCGAGAATCCTGGAATCTGAGTTCAAAAACATTCCACTTAGAGCTGTGAATGGCCAAACGAACACACACACACCCAAACTAACACACACACACACATAAAGACATTTCTTTATTTTAGACTATAATTAATCAGTTATAATTGTATCTGGTATATGCATGTGGTGTGTACATTCCCTTGTTAGACTAGATGAGTTACCACTCGTTATTTGTATTAGTTAAAGCCATAAAACACTTATATTCAGGTGTATGTGTGTATCTTTGGTTTAATCTATTCCAGATTATTGTTTCTTGGTATCAATGTCCCCCGTTCTTTCCTTTCTCGACAATGACGTAGCAGTAAGGTGATTGTGAACGCATCAATACTCGCAACGTCTTTTGGGTTAAAATACGGATGGTCCAGACCGGCCAGAAAGCATGCAAATGAGCCATAAACAAGAGACAAAGAAAGTTCTTCCGCTCAAAATCCATGCCTCTCATTGGCCAGTACACACAGAATAGAAATTCTCAAAAGCGATCAGCCCAGAATAACTTTGCTCAGAAAACTTCTTCTTCGGTTGAGACAACACCTTTCAGGACTCTCAAGACCTTCCTCTTGAGTTTTATTTTCCGGCAGTTTTTACTTTCAAGTAACGTTAGTCGCTGTGGACTTCTTCTTCAGAAGAACCAGAAGTAAAAACTTCCAGCTGACTCCTCACAAACTCATCAAAAGACCTCCGGTGTACCGCATCAGGATTCTTCTTCAGCAATCGAAAACAAATGCGAGTAACCGCTTAAAATTATTCAGATGTGTGTTTAAGGTTCAGACACTTTTAAGGTGATTTTTGGATTCTTTGATTATTTTCAAAGGTTGTGGTTAAGTGATGTGAAATACTGCCATTCTTTTCCTATTCTCTATCTTTCCTTACTTTGTTTCATTCTGTGTATATATGTTTTAGTTAGTTATATGTTAGATATAGTTTTCAGTTATTAAATCCCTTATATTCACAACGAATTGTCTCTGTTTACTGCTCACAGTTCCAAGTCAATTAATGTTTGAACCCTCGCTACATTTTGCTAAGAGTTACTGCTAGCACTGTACAAAGAAGGACCGTTTATTGTTTCGTGGCCAGAAAATAAATATTCCTTGAAATGATAAATGATTATATTGTCTGCTCTGTGGACGGACAGATCAAATAATTGTATTATTGATTCTGCTACAGTTAATTCGAAGATATAATCTAAATATTTATTATGAATCATAACCAGTTATGATTCGTCATAAATATTCCCCTTTTTAGAGCTAATAAATAATAATAAACGTTACATGTTTTGGTGGAGATACGCGGGTATATTCAAACTTGGTTTGTGAGCAAACAGTATCAATTTATTTGTTTTTTATATTATGCGCGCTTAGAGTGAGACTAGTCGCAGCGCGAACTCACTCTTTTGGTTGGATGGTTAAAAGCCACCTCCAATACTGTATTTTTAACAGCCTCTATCTGTCTAACATTTAATCACTGTGAAATATTAAAGTAAACTGCAGTCATAATATTAAAATTTTTCTCTAAAGACGAAGAAATCTCTTTACAGTACATTTTAATATCAAAATTGCCTGTTGGAACGAAGAAATCTTCCTATTGCGATAAAGATAGATTTGAGCGATGCTCCTCTTATCATCTTTTAAAGGCCTTATTTTGATAGTATCGCTAGATTAAAGTCATTGCGAAGTTCCAATGTCATTTAACTAGACGATCTAACTCCCTTAGGTTTAGAGGGGGGGAGGCCCTTTAGAGTAAGCTACCGAAGGTGGTGCACCTAATTGCAGATTTGATCATAAAACACTGCGAGCCAGTCGACTGATTGAGAAATTAAATGGGATTTTTGTAAAACCTTGATCAAGTGAAATTTTTGTATAACAACAGCGAAGAAACCTGTTGTTCGATATTTTTAGTGTGTGTAGCGAGCTGCATCGAAGAAATCCTGCTTCACACACAGTGTTCATTTAAAGTGTGGGGGGTCAACAACAGATGATCAACTAAAGATTCTGTTGGGATTGGACTGTGTTCTTGTGATAACTGCAGTAAAACTCCGTTTGAAAAGGAGAATAGTCTCTAAACGTTTTCAGTTCAAGCACGGTTAGAGTTAAGGCACAGTACCTTAAACTAACGCTAGAGGGCAGGCTGTTTAAGTATCTTAACATTTTGTGAACTCTTTCTGCCTTCCTGTTTTTCAGCGCACTGACTCCCCCTTGTGGGCATTTCTCTGCTAGGTCGACTTGGTTACTCTAATTTTTTTGATTTTAATTTCCCATTGGTCATTTTTGTACCTGCCTTTCATTTTTTTTTTAATTTGATTTACTCATTTTTTTTTTATTTCTTGTTTTGTATTAGTCTTCATATCCAGTACTAATTTTGTTTTACTTTATTATCTTTTATGACTTTTATAATTTTGTTTAGTTTGTTTTATTTTGGTTCCTTTTATTTTATTTTATTATTTTTTTTTATTTTTATTTTTATTTTTATTTTTTTATTTTTTTATTTTATTTTAATGTGAAAAAAAAAAATATAGTATATAGGATATAGTATATAGATATTTTTTTTTTTTGTTTTAATCAGGGTTCTCTCTCACTCGTCCTCACTTTAAACCACTCACTTATTTAAATTTAGTTTAAACAGTGTTTTGAATTCAAATTTAAAGTAAATTTCTGTATTCTAGCCATTTTTGTTCACCTACAGTTAACACTCCCTCTAGTGCTTAGTTGGTGAAGTTGCCTCCACGGCGGTCACAGTGTGCCCCGGGATCCAAACTGAATCACCTCAAAACACCACTTAGCCTAGCTATAGAATACTAACCCATCCAGTTGTCATAACCCCTAACAGCAGTAAAAGTCTTAAATCTGCTCTCTCCTCTTTCTCTCCCTGTGTTTTGATTTGTTGGTTTGTTTTTAATTTTGTTCTGTTTTTTTTGCCTAGAGACCGAACCTTTGAGAAATCATAAAAGAAAGCTGAGTAATAGATTGACGAACCAAGCTGCCAAAGTCTTTAGACGATAACGCTGTCAACAATCTGAGTTAGATCCATTCCGGGGCCGCCCCCCACAACAATTAGACACACATCGCCATTTGCGACCGAGATAACAGGAGTCTGGTCTACGCTCACACTGGTCTAAAACTGCTTGTTTTCCTCAAGCAGACCGTGCATAGAACATATAATTACTATAATCGCAGCCTGTTAACGCCGTAAATACTTCCAT
>JADLZN010008515.1:0-31276 GCA_018155175.1 Sinocyclocheilus anophthalmus | reverse complement strand
GTCTTGGATATGTCAATGATTAGCAGTAACAATGATTTTGATACATTTATTTTTTGTGCAATGTTAGATTTAAAAAAAATAAAAAAAATGGTGGAGACAGATGGTTGGCGGGGGATGCGCTGTCTCCGTGACATATGTGGCATTACCAGCATTTCCCCCAGTTCCTCCAAAAACAGCCTCCGTCTGAATGTTTTGCCCTGGTTCCAGGAGGGGTCCACCGCTGACCACAGTACAAATGAGTTGTAGGTAGAGACGTCCACAAGGTTATAGAGGAGAACCACTGGCCACTGACATGTTCTTCTCCTACAGCTGTATGTGCCAACAACCTGCGAAAGAAAAAAAGAAAATAAATATTCTTCTCCTCATCATTCACGAAAATATAACATTGTGTATATACATTTAAGAAATACTGATTTATAAATGTACTATGCAGTAAAAATAAAAATAAACTATTCTCCTCATTCACAAAAATATAACATTGTTTATATAAATGCTAGAAATACTGAATAATAAAAGCACTATGCAGTAAGAATCAATGACACCTCCTTTGCAGCGGTTGTAGTCTGTGATGATCACTGGCTTCTTTTTCCTGTGTCAATCACAGCCGGCTCTCGGTGCTTGGTTCTAAGGAGCAGCACATTCTTCCCACATTTGGGTACATAAGACACCGCTGTGTGCGTCTTAGTGAAAGCAAAGAGGAAGGACAGGAGTGCTCTTTGCCTTGTCTGCAGCAGCTGTGGAGGAAGCTCTTGCGAATTGTACCCACTAGGGCCATCTTCCTGTTTAGAAGCTCCTCAGCCAGTGCATATGAGGTGAAAAAATTGTCGCAGGTCACGGTGTTCCCCTGGAGACCCTCCGTCATGTCCAGAATGACCCTTTTTCCCTGTTCACCTCCGCAGGACTTCCCCGTGTAGATTTGCATCTTCCATGCATAGGATGTTGTGACGTCACAGGTGACCTTCTTTGACCTTATTCATAGTTTTCACATGACCCTGCCAAGGGTGTGACTCATATACATGGGGTGGGATTTTTTATTTCCAGTACAGTATAGGGGATTTCTTTCCTTTCCAACTATTTTCCACACACAGACAATTTTCAACACACATACATACCACACTCTGACATCCATACCAACATACCCACACAATTATAGCTGCATAATTTATCCAATTGACTCTATAATAGACTATAATATGCATAAGCAGAAAACAGGAATAAAGCGAGTATTTGCTTTATATGCCAAACTTGAAAAAATGGCACCATGTAGTAAAAAGTCAAAATTTTGAAGCCTTGCCAACAGAATGAAAGCCTATTAGCAAAAATTGCATCATTTTACAGTTAAATGGCACTGCGATTAAAAATTGCAGTTTTAATGGGTTTCAATGAGGACATTAAGGACACTTTTTGTCCTTAAGTCCTGAGAGAACAATTTTTTTTGTACATAGTGTAAAATAGATTTATGAAAGTAAATGAGGGTGAAATATTAAAATTCCAATAAAAATACACACCTGAGGCAAACTATATGCAGTTGCATTAACACAGCAAAATGATCCCCCCCCCCCCCCCCCGCCCAAAAACAAAACTGAAAAGGACAAAAATGTCCATAAGGTCGCACAAGGGTTAAGACCTACACGTTTCTGTTTTTTGTTCAACCATTCCTCCTCTTTAGTGACTGACTTTCCCCTGAGCCTTCTTTTAACGTTGATTACTAGACCTCATTGTTGAAACTTCTGTAAAAATAGGTCCTCTGAAAGTCAGGCACTAAAGAGGGAGGAATTGTTTAACAAAACAAAACGTGTTACTTCAAACATGATACATAAATTAGATGCTCTCTTATATCCTGGTCTCAAAGATATTGATTTTCTCCATTTCTGTAATTGTTAGATTTGATTGTAGGTGCTTTGAATTTGTATTTGTTTCCCTGTTGTATTATGTAATGTGTGTATATATATATAGATATATATATATATATATTATAAATAATTTTTTTGTTTTGTTTTGTTTGTTTTTGGTTTTTTGCGCACTGTTATGTCCTTTGGGATAGTTTTTGTGATATTGCATTTTTTTTTTTTTGACATGACAAATTTTTAAATACCCAAGAGACATCTAGTAGTAAGATCCAGGTCATATTTATTTAGAGAAAGCTCTGTAACTCCTAGTACATCTAGTGTTAGATCTTGAAACTGTATATTCACAGTGTATCTATTTAACCCTTCTCCTTCTCCTATTGTCTTACACCCTGATGAAGGCCTGCTGGCTGATGACACGTTGGTGTTTTAATAGTAGACCCTGTCTATAGGAAAGGTCTTTATAACTTTTCTTGCTATATGAGTTCCTGAATGGATGTTTGTTTTTTTTAAAGAAATTTTTCCCTTGTTTTTAAGTTGGTTTTTTCAAAACTGAAACGTTTTTGTTTGTTTGTGTTTGTTTATAGCAAAGTCAGTAGAAAAATTTTGTAAAAATTGTAAATTCCTGAGAGACACCAGGGTGTATTCCAGAAAGCACGGTTAACTTACCGTCAGCTAAACCCTGAACTTTCGGCTGATTAACCCAAACCTTGCTTACTGGAGGTATGTGGTTCCAAAAACGCGTCCGGAGTAAGTTCATTCAACACAGAATATGTTCCTGGTTAAGACTCAAGACATCTCAACAGAGCGACGAATCGACGAGTCACCATGGAAACAGACGCTAAGAAAAAGCACGCCATACTGTTTCTTTCTTCTTCTTCTGTTCAATGGTCATTTACATGCTTAGTACATATCACCACCTAATTGATGGTTGTGCAATCATTTTTCTTTTTTTCCCCGTTTAATCTTTAATCCTTGAGAATATGAATTATATTGTTTGTTTGATGCTAATTATATATTAAGTCATATCTGATATGTATTTTGATTTAGAATTTAGTCATAGAAAATGCCGATCCATGTGTGAGATGATAATATAAAATGTAAAAAATATATATATAATATAATAAATTAAACATTACCTCGTGATAGTGTTTTATAATTTATACAGATAAATGTTATATATGCCAATAAAATAAATAATAACCATATTAGAATATATTCTTATTTATTACTTATTTAGCGCTTCATCATTACAATCATCGTAATATATATATATATATAGATATCTAATATATATATATAATTATATATAATAGGCTATATTACATATTGTAATATTATTTAATGTTGTGCGCTATCTGTCACGCCCTCTGAAGGCTCGTCAGTAGATCACACGTGCACTGAAGTGAACTAACCCTGGAACATAACCTGCTCCGGAGCAGTTTATCTTCAGAGAGCAAGTTACTATGGTTGCTTACATACCCTGAAAGTAACCTCAGATTTTGGAACTGAAAACTGAGGTTATCCGCTCGCTTATCCTCAAACATACCCGGGTATGTCACATAACCTGCTTTTTGGAATCCCCCTGAACGCTAATCAAGTTCTTCAGGATTA
This sequence comes from Sinocyclocheilus anophthalmus, assembly GCA_018155175.1. Classification (NCBI taxonomy): domain Eukaryota; kingdom Metazoa; phylum Chordata; class Actinopteri; order Cypriniformes; family Cyprinidae; genus Sinocyclocheilus; species Sinocyclocheilus anophthalmus. Next base: position 27,815 of record JADLZN010008515.1, on the reverse strand, counting down.
CTAGAAAGTTACTGGCAGATGAGTTTGGTCAAGATTGGTGATAAACCCTGCCGGAAAGTGGACCTCGAATGCCAGAGTTCATACCCCTTTTTTGCCAGATATGTCTGATGATCAGTGCTGTGTCCTGAATGCTATTAATAGTAATCCAGATGATGAGGAGCATTTTCTTTTGAGCTTAGCTGGGGCTAAGAGGCTATTCTCCACACAGTCGATCAGAGGATAAAATTCCAACATTTTTCATGAAGCAGAACTCTGCTCTGACAATCAGTAGGGATGGGCGTATCGATCCGAAGTATCGATATATCGATACTGACGCGAGTATCGAAAGTATCGATACTCAAACAAAAAATATCGATACTAAGGTGCTTTTTATTTACCAGTGGTTTTGTTTATTAAAAAAAAAAATAATTTGAACAATATGATTGAATGACGAATAACCTTTTGTTAGCGGTAATGTTTAAGGATAGAACTATTTTCCTGCTCATCTGAACACACGCAAATGTTGCAAGACAGAACCAATCAATCACAGAGAGCGTTCACTCACTGCTGACAGTGCATTCAAACAGGGCTGCGTTTCCCAAAAGTATCATAAGAAAGCATTAAAGCTTTTGGGAATGGCAGCCCTGAACAATGCTTATCAGAGGACAGAAAAACATGTATGTTTGAGTTATTTCACAATAAATAAATTTAAATTGTAGCCTACATAGTTTGTGCAATTACAATTATTTAAATTGAACGTTGAAAGATAATATTGATCAGGTTCTATTCTGTAATGTTAATAGAAATCATACACTGTCAGAATAAAAAGGTTGCATTTTATGCATGCAACAGCCATTCACTGGCAGTCCCTAATGGCAATACAAAATATTGCACTAAATCAAAAGTTCAAATGTTACAAATAAGTTAGAATATTAATGTTGTAATACTGGTAGCACTAATATAAAAATGTGATGATATATGTTACAAAAAAGTAAAAATTTTGAAATACGTTGATGGTTGTATTTTTTTTGTATTTGATCTCAGTATTCCTATAAATGTTTGTATAAGGGTTTTTTATGCATAATATTAACCATAGAATGTGATCAAACAGTTTAAAATAGCTGGGCTAAGATATATAAAAAAATTATGACTGCAGAAATATGTAAATTCAGTATACACATTATCCCACCGGTTACAATTGTGACTGACCATAAAATAAAATTTTTCACACACTTTTCCAAAAAAAAAAAAAAATTTGATTATTTCAAAGGGTTACTAATGACACATCATTTGGATATTTTCATGTCTGGGAAAAATTTGGGATTAAACGGGTTAAAATGTATTTTAAACAAGTTCAGTGGTTTTCATTACGCCATTTCTCATTATAAATTTATAATTTAATAATTTTCATAATTTAAAAGTTTAGTTCAGAAGTTTCGAATCGGTATCGATATCGACGATACTGCCTTGAAAAATATCGGTATCGTATCGAAAACAAAATAAGGGGTATCGCCCATCCCTAACAATCAGTCAAATTCATGCATACCTACCTAACAGCACAGTGGTACACCCCTGTCTTAAGGGTGTAGAGCAGGGGTCTCAAACATTTACAGAACTTTAGTAGTTTTTTATTGCTTGGCTGTGAACAAGACTGATATCTCTTTCCAAACTAAAAAGGAAAGTGGATGATTAACACAGTTTCAAGAAAGACAGACATTGCAGTATGTTTTGCTGAGTTTAATGGAAATGCTATTTGTCTGGTATGATTAATATAAGCTTAAGTGTCATTACTCGTCTAAAAACATAGACAGATGAGAAGTACTAGGGAAGTGAGATGGAAAAATGGGAGCGATTGCCAAAATCACAGGAAACATTCACCGAATTTTTTTTTTTTTTTTTTTTAAATTGCATATTGAAAGTCCACTGATATTCCTGTTTAGAAAAGAAGAGCTTGTTCAACATTCTCTTTCCATCAGCAAACGCAGTGGCAGAGACTGATAGGCATTAACCCCTGATGGTGCCCTGTCCCCCCCTATGCAGAAGAAAATACTGGTAGTTCTAGTACAAAGAAATTTTGAAGAGGAAAATGCAGATCCAGCGATTGTTCTGCACTGCATTATACACCAACTGGCACTTTACAGCAAATGCTTGAAATATGAACATGTCATGTCTTTGATTCTGATATGTATCAATTACATCAGGTCCAGGAGTTTACAAGACCGTTTTGTTTTCATGCACCATGTGCCTTTTAAGCATAAGAAAGCTTATGCTGAGTTGACACTGACAGAATAATTAAATGAACAGGATATTTCCATGCACAAGAAATTCAAACCTACCTAGAAATCATGTCGTATGTAGACCTAGTCACAACGGCTTGGATCAAGGTATGCTGAGGAAGATTAAGTTCTGCTTGCTTTTTCACCAGTTCTTTCTTTCTCTTCCATGAGTGGTTAGATCCTTGGACGACACACCTGCAAGCCCTCACAGCAGCATCCACTTGGTCAATCTTCAGGGCCTTTCCAAGAGCAAGATTTAAATTCTGTCCAAAGCAGCTGAGCCAATTCGATGGGAGGAGGGATTTAAATGCAGCCTTCTTATTTGTGCCATTGTCAGTAGTGACACACGCCACTGCTGACTGCTGAATTCCCCACTCTTTAATTAGGTTTTCAGTTGTCTCTTTAATGTTTTCACTGGTGTGGTCATCAGGTAAAAATGCAGTCTGTAGACATGCAGCTTTCAATTCTCATGCTGGTGTGATAAAATGAACTGTTAAGCTCATATAGGGGTGTCCAGTATTACTGGTCCAGAGATCAGTTGTAAATGCAAAGTGTTTGACTTCAGCCAAAGAGTTGGCAATATCAGCTTTTAATTTTACGTCCATGTTTGGGATTTCTTTTTCAGAAAAGTTTTGTCTTCTTGGGATTTTGTATTTTGGAGCAACTGTTTTCATCAGTGCATTAAATCCTGGCCTCTCTACCATTCTAAAGGGCATAATGTCCTTTGCTATGAAGTAGGCTAGTGACTCAGTGATGGCTGTGTCCTCACATGCACTAGATAGGTCTGCTTTCCTTTTCCTTTTCACCGACTCAAAAATTGTCGTTGACCTGAGCTCTTGCTTTCTCTGTCTTCTTTGAAGCTCCTATGAAATAACAAGAGAGAAAATAGTGTCAAGTTCAACAGTATGATGAATAAATATTAACATCAAAACTGATACTTTAACGTGTTAATTGCGTACCCATATTTTAAGCTCTTTATCCTATCGTTGCGCCGGTGGTTCTTCTCGTAGTGCTGTGTCGCGCTGCGTCTTCTTGTTTGACCGGTGTCAGCTGTAAGATGCCTACTGCCCACCTGAGAGGTCAACCATTACTGGCGCTGGAGATTTACGTGTCGTGGTGATCATATAGTCCTATTCATTTAAATATGTCACGGTATTCAGCTGGTGTGGCTTAGATGGCCACCAGAGGTCACTGTGTCTGTTTGAGCACATGGCTTATTGTTTGTTGGTGCCATGTGCTCTCCTGTCTATTGTCTAACCCCGCCCTTTTGTTATCTCATTAGTGTTTTAGTTACTCCGCCTGTGTCTCCCTCGTTACCCTCCTCATTTGTCTCCCTATTTATTCTCCTTGTGTCTGCAGTCCTGTGCTGTTTTGTTGTTTAAGGGGTCATATGATGTGATTTAAATTTTTCCTTTCTCTTTGAGTGTTACAAGCTCTTGGGTGCATAAAGAAGATCTGTAAAGTTGTAAAGACTAAAGTCTCAAATCCAGAGAAATATTCTTTATAAAAGTTAAGAATCAACCACGCCCCCCTAAAACGCCTCGTTCTAACACGCCTCCACATGTCTATGTCACTGTGTGGGAGGATTTGCATAACACTGCCCAAATGTATATGCAAAGTAAGAAGGCGTAACTTTAATTCTCGCTGTAGTATTGTTGACGCTGCAGCCATGTCGTGAAGTCCCACGCTGTGTTTTTCGTTGTGAAGCGAAACTACTTTGTTTGGTCTTCAAAAGAGGACGATATCCCGCTTCGTCATGCCTAGAGCTGATCTGTGCTGTCGCTGAGGAAATACTTCAACTTCACCGTGGACGAAGCGGAGTCTAGCCCGTGGTCATCACATTTGGTTGCCGCCTCATGTCTGGATCCTCCGGGCGCGCTTTCTCGACCCGAGGCCCCGGCCTCAGCTTACTCTATCCCGGCCTCAGCGCACGCTTAGCCGGGTCTTCCCCTCACGCTAGGCCGCTGTGTCTTTCGTTGCCACTGATGATTCAAACGCAAGTTTTGATCAGTGTAGAGTAGAGCTTGTTGTTTGTCATTTCTCTGATCCCAAATGCAGACAGAGTTTTATGTTTACGCGGCACGATGCAATGCAACGCAATGCAATGCGTAAAAAGACAGTTTAAGTAATTATAATCAGTAATTATGTGCCCACTGGATGCTACAAATGCCTTGTTTGTAATGGGTTTAATGTTTTTGTCTCGTCGCTCTTGCCGGACACGGCATCAACAGTATGTTAAAGGGCGTAACATTTCCGTCACACACTTAAGGTATTCGGCCAATCACAACACACTGGATGGCTGACCAATCAGAGCACACCTCACTTTTCAAAACAATGAGCTTTGTAAAAATCTACGCGTTTCAAAAAGGCAGGGCATAGATGAGAAACAATAATGTACAGTATGTGGAAAATAATGTTTTTTTTTTAACCTTAAACCGCATAAACTTATTTCATTACACCAAATACACAAAAATATGTTCTTTTTTTAGCAGCGTCATATGACCCCTTTAATGTTTTGTCAATGATGTTCACGCGTGCCCCTGCCCTGTCTTGCGTGCCTGTTTTTCCCCCTCGGGGTAGTTTTTTGTTGTTCTTTTGTTCATTTTTACTATTATTAAATGCCCATATTCTTCCTGCATTTGGGTCCTCGCCTCAGCTTTCTACAGTTCCCAGACAAAATATTGTGGTTATCACCAATACCAGTATATTGTCACATCCTAAATTAACATGATGTCGATATGTCTTGCTTTGAATGTCTTGATTATCATCAATACCTGTATAATGCGACACCCCTAGTTTGAATCCTTAGTATTCATAAAAGAGTAGGTAAGAACTAACTGCATGGTGTACGCATTCTCGCGAGATTCGGATGTACGTACACTTAAGTTTAGTATGTTAAGGATATTTAAGTTTCCGAATATGCCTACTTACCTACTATATAGTAGGAGAAAAGAGTATTTCCCAAACCACATTTTATTATGTATAGCTAACAGGAGAGCTCCAGTAAGCGTACATACATCTCCAAAGTGTATTTACGTACATTCTAAACCATGTACATCTTAAATGCGATTACTAAATGTCTATTTAATATCTGATAGGAAAATGTTCAATAAGAAATTGCAGATGACACATCTAATAGACATGAAACAGACATCTGAGTGAGTGATGTTTGTGTGCTATTATATAGTAGAATTCACTGCTGTAAACACTGTTCACATTAGATGAATGCAAGTAATATAAATAAACAAATAAGGGTAACTGTCACGAATTCGGTTCATGGACTTCCGTTTATTCACCACCAAATGTCACACTTTCCATTACATTGACTCTCGCACTACACAAACTGTTGCATAGCACCACGGACTACATTTCCCATCATTCTTTTCTTTGCACATTGCACACGGCCCTGATTTTTTTTTTTTTTTTTGGTTTGCACTCATTGCACCCAGCTGTTTCTAATTACCTCATTCACTATATAACACCCACTCTAACCACCTTTCTCTGCTGATTATTGTTTAGCCTGTACCCCTTTCCGTGTCTCCGTGTTTTCCTTGTTTTGCCTTGCCTGTTTCTGCGGTATCTGATCTTTGTCTGTTTTCCTGGTTTTTTCCCTCTCGTCTCGCCCCTGTGATTCTGTCTGCCGATCGGTGACCTACGCTAGCCCTAGGACTATTCTTGTGTTTTGCCCGCCATATACCTGTTTGCCATTGTTTGACCCTGCCTGTTTACCACGTCTCTCTAATAAAAGCTTGCAGATGGATCCACACGTCTCACGTCTCCGTCAGCCCGTTACAGAATACTCAGCCAAACAAGGATCCAGCAGCTTTTCTGAGGAACATTGGCCAGGTATGGACACAGCAATGGTTTTGTTAGCCCTTAAACAGGGTCCATGATCACTGGAGAACTATATCCGAGAGTTTTTAGCCATCGCTCACTATTCTGAGTTACCGGATTGTTTATTGATAGAGTTTTTCTGCGATGGCATAAATCAACCTCTGAGGGCTAAGCTTAGACGCGAGGGTCCACGTTCATCACTCCCTCAGTTCATGGATTATGCTTTGTTGACTGTCGGATCTGTATTTACTGTGGGTGTCGCGAAGGAGGAATGCGACACCGTGTCTGTGATTGAATTGGCGGCTCTACCAGAGCACGCTCACAAGATAGCGGCGACAGTGGAGCCTGATCGCAAAATGGCGGACACCACGGCACCCCGTCAAGTCACAGCTGATCGTCATGAGTCGAGTCATGTCACAGCTGATCGTCATGAGTCCGGCCAGGTTCCAGTTCATTATCCTGAGTCGTTTAGTCACGGCTGATATTCATGAGTCTAGTCAAGTCACAACTAATCGTCATGAGTCAAGTCTAGTTACAGTTGTTCTTCCTGAGTTCAGTCAAGTCACCGCTGATTGTCATGAGTCCGGTCAGGTTCCAGTTCATTATCATGAGTCAAGTTTAGTCACAGCTGATATGCATGAGTCTAGTCAAGTCACAACTGACATTCATGAGTCAAGTCTAGTCACAGCTGATCTTCCTGAGTCGAGTCTAGTCACAGTTGATCTTCCTGAGTCGAGTCAAGTCACAGCTGATCGTCATGAGTCAAATCAAGTCACAGTTCATTTTCATGAGTCAAGTCAAGTCACAGCTGTTCTTCCTGAGTCTGGTCAAGTCACAGTTTATTATCCTGAGTCTGGTCAAGTCACAGCTAATCTTCCTGAGTCAAATCGAGTCACAGTTTATTATCCTGAGTCTGGTCAAGTCACAGCTGATATTCATGAGTCCCGTCAGGTCACAGCTGATCATCCAGAGTCACGTCACGTCACAGCTGATCATCCAGAGTCACGTTACGTCACAGCTGATCTTCTAGAGTCTCACCATGTCTCAGCTGTCCGTCCAGAGTCTTGTCACGTCTCAACTGTTCGTCCAGAGTCACGTCACGCCTCAGTTATTCATCCAGAATCACGTTGCATCACAGCTGATCATACAGAGTCATGTCACGTCCCGTCTGTCACACCCAGATTCTCAAGGTCAGTCCTTCGGTATCCCAGTCTGGTATCCAGTGTGAGGGATGCACCGCTGGTGTCTGCATGCACAGCTGGTATCTCCAAACCCACTCACTCTAACCCTTCTTTTCCTGAACTAATTCCCCTGTCTGAAGTTTTTCCCCTGATGGGGATCGCTTTTTGTTGCGTTTGGGCTGCATACACCTCCACAGAACTCCCAGAGGCGGCAGCACCCACTATCAGGTCTGCAGAGTCGGTGGCTGAAGCTACAGTCTCTCCTGAGGTGGTGGTGCTCGCTGCTGTGTTACCCGAAGCGATGGTGCCCGCTGCATTTTCTCCAGAGGTGGCGGCGCGTGCTGCAGAAACTTCCGAAGCGATGGTGCCCGCTGCAGCTCCTTGCGCTTTGGGACTCCTAGAAACGCACATGTCGACCTGTCATGTCAGGGTCTAAGAGACCTTTGGCCGAACTCGGTTCCCTGTATTCCTTATGGCACTACTGTAAAACCTCCAGAGGTTGCCATCCGCTGCAGAACCTCCCGAGGTTTCAGTAGTAACCCACCTCTGAACTCTCTGCTCGCCTGTTCCGGCCAAGGAGGCCGTCTTATGAACTCTCTGCTCGTCCTGTTCCAGCCAAGGAGGCAGTCGATGAACTCCCTGCCTGTTCTGTCCCGGCCAAGGAGGCCGCCTATGAACTCTCTGTCTGTCCTGTTCCGGCCAAGGAGGCCATCTATGAACTCTCTGCTCGTCCTTGTTCCGGCCAAGGAGGTCGCCTATGAACTCTTTGTCTGTTCTGTTCTGGCCAAGGAGGCTGCCTATGGACTCTCTGTCTGTTCTGTTCCGGCCAAGAAGGCCACCTATGAACTCTCTGCATGTCCTGTTCCGGAGAGGGCCACTGAGGCCGTCAGAACTTTCGCTCGTCCTGTTCCGGCCAAGGAGGCAGTCTATGAACTCTCTGTCTGTCTTGTTCTGGCCAAGGAGGCCGTCAATGAACTCTCTTGTCTGTTCTGTTCCGGCCAAGGAGGCCGTCTTTGAACTCTCTGTCTGTCCTGTCATGGCTAAGGAGGCCGTCGGTAAACTCTCTGCATGTTCTGTTCTGGCCAAGGAGGTCGTCAGTGAACTCTTTGTCTGTCCTGTCCCGGCTATGGAGGCCGTCTGGGAATCCTCATCCTGTCCTATCACGGCTATGGAGGCCATATGTGAACTTTTTTGTGTTGTCCCGACGCAGCCAGGAGCCCCTTTGTTTTTTTTTTGGTTTGTTGGTCCCCCTGGACGCTCATCTTGCCCTATCAACCCCAAATGTTCCTGTCTTTGTTTTCTGTCCTGCTCTGTCGTTGTTACAGGTCCCGCCATGGTCTCCTGAATCGGTGTGGTTCCCATGGGGTTTCCTGTTCCCTCGGCTCCACCATGGTGGTCCTTTGCTCCGCCGTGGTGGTCTACTGTCTTGTTCTGGTGGTCCTCTGCTCCGCCGTGGTGGTCTATTGTCTGGCTTTGGTGGTCTACTGTCTGGTTCTGGTGGGCCTCTGCTCTGCCGTGGTGGTCCTCTACCCCGCCATGGTGGTCTACTGTCTGGCTATGGTGGTCTTCTGCTCCGCAGTGGTGGTCTACTGTCTGGCTCTGGTTGTCCTCTGCTCCGCCGTTGTGGTCCTCTGCTCTGCCGTGGTGGTCTTCTGCTCTGCTGTGGTGGTCTTCTGCTCTGCCTTGGGGATCTTCGGTCCCGTCTGCTCTTCTGTGGTGGTCCTCAGCTCCGCCGGCCCTGCCTCAGTCCCTGGTCTCTCCTATCCTTGGACCTTGCCCTCCGTCCGGCCTCCGCTCCGCCCACCACCTGGTTTCGAAATTTATTGTTTGAGCGTCTGGAAGCCTCTCCTTGGGGGGGGGGGTGGTGGGCTCTGTCACGAATCGGTTCATGGACTTTCCTGTATTCCCCACCAGATGTCACCCTTTCCATTACATTGACTCTCTCACTACACAAACTGTTGCATAGCACCCCGTACTACATATCCCATCATTCTTTGCACTATTTGCGCACTGCCCTGATTGCACTCATTTCACACAGCTGTTTCTAATTACCTCATTCACTATATAACACCCACTCTAACCACCTTTCTTTGCTGAGTATTGTTTAGCCTGTACCCCATTCCGAGTCTCTGTGTTTTTCTTGTTTTGCCTTGCCTGTTTTTGCGTTTTTTGATCTTTGCCTGTTTTCCTGGATTCATCCCTTTTATTCTCGCCCTTTTGATTCTGTTCGCTGATTGTTGACCTACGCTAGCCCTAGGACTATTTGTGTGTTTTGCCCGCCATATACCTGTTTGCCATTTGTTTGACCCTGCCTGTTTACCACGTCTCTCTAATAAAAGCTTGCAGATGGATCCACACGTCTCACGTCTCGTCAGCCCCGTTACAGTAACACTTCACAATAAGGTTCCATTAGTTAATGAAAATACAGGTATTCTTTGTTAGTTCATGTTAATTCACAGTGTGTTAACTAATGTTAACGAGCACAACTTTTGTTTTTAATAATGCATTTGTAAATGTTGAAATTAACAATAAGATTAATAAATACTGCAGAAGTATTGTTCATTTTTAGTTCATGTTAACTGAAGTTGTTAACTATGTTAACTAATGAACCTTATTGTAAGTTTACCAAATAATTTATATATTTTATTGTCCCATAGTCTGTACAAATTGAGGAACATTTGTGTTGGATAAAAAGCGACACATCAGCAGCAACTAACTCAACATGTAAATGTAGTATTGAGCAAATAAATCACACAAGTAACTTTAATCTTGTCTGGATGTTACAGGGACAGATAAACACACATGTGCTTATCCAGTGGAGCCTGGCTAATGAAGCCCTCTTCACCGGAAAGCAGAATGCTGCCATTAAAGGTTTTGACTGAGTATACTACAGAAATTAATTTAAAAAATCTTAAATCTTAAAGCAGCTCTATGTAACTTTTGCATAAGAAATAAGAACACCAAGGATTTTTTTTCATCAAATACTTTTCAATCAAATACAATCAAATCATTTATCACAGCCTGTTCTGTCTTGAGTTCTCTGGTCACATGATTTGCTTCAAATTGTCTGTGATCAATTAGTCAGCCTGACCTAAATCCAACATGGCCACCATTGGTGCAGGACATTCAGATTTTGTGGTAAAAATGTTGTGGTATATTAAACTTACTTTTCTTCTGGGAAAAAAATAAAATACTGCTAACATTAATTGTGAACATTAAGGTGCTGAAGAAGAAGTCATATGTTGTTATTTAGCACATTTTGAAATGTATTTCAGCAACATTATATGACCAAAACACACATTAGATCGCAATCGAAAGTTATTACAAACACTCGATGGTGAGTTTTGAGTGAGTTTTAAAGTATCAGCATAGCATAAATCTTATAAATTGTCTTATATAGCATGATGCTACAGTGTGCATGAATGGTCACGCAACACACGTTTTCAGTCATGTAGTGTGGACGGAGATCTTTTCTGAAATGCAGTGGAAACGCCAGTATAGACGAGGATCGTTTTTATTTCAAAATAAAAACGCACTATAGTGTAAACGTAGCCTTACATCGCTTACACACTCCAGCCTCACGTGTGAGTTACTTCTCTGGGCTGAACCTGCGTAAACTTGGGTTTTTCCTGGATGCCTCGCCAGAGCCAATCACCAGCACATGATTTAGGCACATCAAGCATGCTGCACGCTTACTGGCTCACTGACGTTGACCAGATTAACGCCGAAATTTGGTACCGATACCGAACAACAATAAATTTTTCGATACTCAATGGTATTGAAGCAATTCAGTCAGGGCATTTACGTACATTCTAAACCATGTACATCTTAAAGACACCTACTAAATGTCTATTTAATATCTGATAGGAAAATGTTGTTCACCTCTGCCTAAAAAGTATCAAACTCGATACCCAGCCCTAGTCAGTAGTATAATTGTTGCAGGAATTGCAGCTGCTAAAGAACATAGGTTGTAATTATTTTCTACTCTGCAGAGTCCGTCATAAGCATGCTGTGCATCAGGGCCATCACAGAGCATCAAGGAACATCTGCGAGTAATGAAGGAGGAAACAGAGAAGCTTCAACCAAACATAGAGCTCCTCAAAGAAAGGATGGCACTGAGAAAATGCTACCAGTGAAATATTGTGTCCAACCACAGCAGGCCAAAATGGTAAGTACAGTAGTGTGTTAACTGCTTCCTTATTTAATTGTTATGACTATATTTTAATACATGTCTTACATTGCCTTCATCTTAACATAAGCTCCTTTGGGATCTGAGAGACCACACCAATGTTGATGTGGACCAACGAATTCTCATACAGCTCTCTGTAATGGCACCTCGAGTCCTTCAAGTTTTGCTGAGTCTGCTCTCCTTTGTGATTAACTGGCCATCCAATTAATCACAGAGGAGCATGAGGACATCTCGATGGCACTGGGCCTCCTCCTGTGTGCATGTTTTGTGATTGGAATCCAGTATCCTAAAGGACTGAAAAAAAAACTGTGACCTTTTTGGACTGTGTTGTTTTGAAACTTCCTGTCACTGTAAAAAGGGTGTACAACTCAATCTGTGAGTAGACTTCAGGAATCAATATTCTCTCTTTCTGGGCCTCTTCTAATGGGCAGGAAGATCAGAGTTAAGACTGGCGAAGTATCTAAAGATTTTGAAATGTATAATGCTATTCCTCAGAGGAGTGCAATTAGCCCTGGAGGTACAAAATCAGCATTATATGCAGTGAGGTGGGGGGAAGATATGTATATGTATTGGGAAAAATAAGAGAAGCTATTGAAAAACTGAAGAAAAAAAAGTCATATGAAATGAGGGTTTATGCTCTCAATGAGCAAGTCTTGCTACATTATTTTTTTTCAAATAACATTATATGGCCAATCGATTTGAGTATCTGATCATATCTGAATTGAAGTATTTGGGATTATGGTTATGTGATAAGTATAAATTGAAAGTGCATATCAACCATCTAGAAGCAAAATGCAAAAAAAAAAGTCATACATTTATTACAAGCGGTGGCCGGATGTGATTGGGGCAGACAAACAATCATTAATTGACATTTACAGTACAATTATGAGGGCAACAATAGATTATGGAAGCACAAAATATGGAGTAGCAGCAAAGTTGACACTACAAAAACAGACAGAATACAGTATAGAGATTTATGATTATGTATAGGAGCCCTTAGGTCAACCCCCAATAACATCGTTTTAATAAAAGCAGGAGAAACACTGCCGGAATTAAGCAGAGAGAGATTATCACTAAGATATTGTTAGGTTAAAGGGAAGTGGGGAAGAAAAAAAAAAAGGATTGTTGGGAATACTCCAAATTCCAAGATAACACGTTTGTTTGGTTATCAGAAGAAAGAGGAAGGTCATACAATATGACACACCCGAACAAGCTAATCAAGGTCTTACTTGGCATACTAGAAACTTCCAGGCAGGTTGGAGCTAAACTCTGCAGGACAGTGGCCCTCCAGGACTGCGTTTGGACACCCCTGCTATATATTATCTCAGCATATTCAGAGATGACTCTAAGAATGAAGGTGGGAAGTGGAGAAAGTATTACTTAAATATCTAAAAATAATACTAATAAAAAATTGTCGGCAATTAGACAGCGAAAATAGTGGCAGTCAGTGATTACAATGGGAGAATGGGTTCAGACGAGAGATGATTAAAATAGCTCAAAAGAAAACATGGTAAACAAAAAGTGTCACAAGATTTCATAATGGAACTTTACTGAAGTTTATTTAGACTTCACAGGTGGTATCGACATACAATTCAATTGTGTACCATTTCATGAGTGTGCTGATAAATAGACAAAAATGGATTTACAAAACGAAATAACACTTCAATGTATTGAGAAGGTAAAAATTGATAAGAAGAAAGGAATAGAAAATGGCAGAAAATGTGGAGTAAGAAAGAAAAACAGCAATAGTACAATACAAATACAGAAATATATATATATTTATATATATACTGTATATCTATTTTTTTTTTTTTTTTTTTTTTATTCCGGGCGTTTCCTCCGAGGAGGCAAGGGAGGCAGTGTCTCCTCTCCTCAAAAGTGGATGAGAAAATAATCGATATTGCAAAAACAAAACAACGCAAATATGACATTAATAGTCTAAAAGTCACTCGTTTTTATAAAGTAACTCTGTCCAACAGTGACACCCGCAGGTAAAGTTACAGCGGAGGCTTGCCTCCCTTCGGTCCATTGACTTTCTACAGAGACCCCCTCCCCCCCCCCTCCTTTGTTTTTTAGAAACGCTTGCGTGACTGTTTGGGGATTTCATTGAGAATGAATGGGGGAAAGTCACGTGAGAGGAGGCAATGCCTCTGTCGCGCTATAATTGGATATGATCGGTTATGATTGGATGTGATTGGTTCGTGTGATAAATCCCGCCTCTTGTTTTCGTGCGAGCTCTCGGCCTTGAATGAAGAAAATGATGGCGTTATTGACTATTTATAAAGTAAGTAAACAACTCTCCTGCTTGGATACCACTACTTTGTGTCACGTCAAAAAAAAATTCTAAATGGCCTGAAAACGTGATGACTGCGTCAGTTTTTAGTGAGCATTCAGCTTGATGAAATGAAAGATGTATCTTGTGCCTGTGACAAAATTTACAGGGCTTTTATGACGATGACCGAAAATAAGTTGACTATTTGGAGAAGGGGGAGTCGCTGGCTAATGGTAGAGAGTCGGCCTAATGGTTGAGAGTCGGACTCGAACCCAAAGTTTGCTGGGTTCGAGTCTCGTACTGGAGGGATTGTAGGTGGCCGGGGCGTGGAATGTACGCGATCTATTCCACCGTTCAATACCACGGAACTGAGGTGCCCTTGGCGCAACCGGCACCGAACCCCAAAACTGCTCCCGGGTGCTTATGCAGCATAAAAATGGGGGGGGGGGACTGCATACGCTCCGGGTAGTGTGTTCACAGGCTGGGTGTGTGTTCACTGCTGTGTGTGGGCACTTTGGATGGGTTAAATGCAGAGCACTAATTCCAAGTATGGGTCATGGTAAAAGAACATAAAGTTCATTAAAAAGAACAGCTGAACATCAGTTCACAAATAAAAAAAACAGAGTGTCTATTTACAAGTGCAAATAGACCGCCTTTTTGGCAGAGGCTATTTACACTAACTCTGAGTCCGCCCATCAACGTGTGATTACAAAACATTACAAAAGACTATCGTCTAAAAACCGCTCCAGTGACACAGATGGTAAAGTACGTGTTGAAGTCGTTTTTGACGCGATTGACCGGGGTTCGAATCGCGTTTTTTCTACTTTTTCAAATCAGATATCAGGTCGTTGTTATTGTTATTATTGCATACTGTTTTATAATGTATTACAATACTGAGGTGCAGATAATTGCCACTATTTGCAATAAGTAGTAGAAATAGCAGAAAATCCTGCTATTTTAAAACAGTGTAAATAGAATCTATAGCTATTTCCACAGTGTAAACATTAAGTGTAACAAGGACATGAATTAAATACAGTGGTGTGAAAAAGTCTTTGTCCCCTTCCTGTTTTTAAATTTTTTTGCATATTTATCACACTTAAAAGATTCAGATCAAACAAATTTTAATATTACACAAAGAAAATGCATGTAAATACAAAATGCAGTTTTTAAATAAATTTCATTTATTAAGGGAAAAAAGCTGTCCAAAACATACCTGACCCTACAGGAAAAATTAATTGCACCCTCCTGTTAAATCATGAAAGAACTGCAGTTAAGCACATTATTTTAGAAAGCTGAGTAAATTTCACTAGCCACACCCAGGCCAATTACTGCCAGACCTGTTGAATCAAAAAAATCACTTAAATAGAACCTGTCTGAAAAAGAGAATCATGCTTAAAGAGCAACACATCATGCAATCTAAAGAAATTCAAGAACAAATGAGAAACAAAACAGTTGACATGTATAAGTATGGAAAGGATTATAAAGCCATTTCTAAAGCTTTGGGACTCCAGCGAACCATGGTCAGATCCATTATACACAAATTGAGAAAACTTGGAACAATTGTGAACCTTCCCAGGAGTGGCCGGCCTAGTAAAATTACTCCAAGAGCACAACGACGGCTCATCCAAGAGGTCATAAAAGAACATAGAACAACATCTAAAGAACTGCAGGCTTTACTTGCCTCAATTAAGGTCAGTGTTCTTGATTCAACAATAAGAAAGAGACTGGTCAAAAACGGCATCCATGGGAGAGTTCTGAGGCAAAAGCCACTGCTGACCACAAAGAACACAAAGGCTCGTCTCACATTGCCAAAAAATATCTTGATTATCCCCAAGACCTTTGGGCAAATATTCTGTGGACTGATGAGACAAAGTTGAACTTTTTGGAAGGTGTGTGTTCCATTACATCTGGCGTAAAACCAACACTGCATTTCATAAAAAGAAATCATACCAACAGTCAAACATGGCGGCGGTGGTAGTGTGATGATCTGGGGCTGCTTTGCAGCTTCAGGACCTGGAAGACTTGCTGTGATAGATGGAACCATGAATTCTGCTGTTTACCAAAAAATCCTAAAGGAGAATGTCCAGCCATCAGTTTGTGACCACAAGCTCAAGCACACTTGGGTTATGTAACAGGACAATGATCCAAAACACACCAGCAAGTCCACCTGGAATGGCTCAAGAAAAACAAAATGATGGTTTTGGAGTGGCCAAGTCAAAGTCTGGGCTTAAATCTGATTGAGATGTTGTGGCACGACCTTAAACAAGTCCATTCATGCTCGAAAACCCTCCAATGTGGCTGAATTAAAACAATTCGGCAAAGAAAAGTGGGACAAAATTCCTCCACAGCTATGTGAAAGTTATCACAAAAGATTGATGGCAGTGTTGCTGCAAAGTGTGGCCAACCAGTATTGATTTAGGGGGAAATACATTTTTCACGTAGGGCCACGTAGGTTTTGGACAGCTTTTTTCCCTTAATAAAATCAATCATAATTTAAAAACTGTATTTTGCATTTACTTGCATTATCTTTTTGTGTAATATTAAAATGTGTTTGATGATTTGAATCATTTAAGTGTGACAAATATGCAAAAAAAAAAAAGGGTTTCACACACTGTATATATAATTATAATGATATATATAATAATATCATATATATCTATATATATATATATATATAATAGTATATATAACGGCCCTACTCATTTAAAAAAACAACCAACGCACGCCATGAGATATATATCTATATATATTAATTATATTTTTAGAAGGAAGACTAAGACAGACTATAGAAGGAAAGGAAAAGAAACAGTGATAAGTGTATGCATTGTGGCATTCAAGAAAATGTCGAGCATAATGCACTGTATTAGGCCCAAGCAGAATTCAAGTAGAAGAACGGGACTTTTATTTTGGTGTGGTGATGTGACGTCATAAGGCTGCGTCGCGCTCCTGCGTCTGTTGTGATTCTGCAGCAGAAAGGTTTGTTTTTAGCGTTGAGGTGTTAAACCAATGCAAACGGTTCGTTCAGCTTTATAGTGTCTGCAAGCTATGTGAAATAAATTAATAATGGATGCAACATTGTAATGCTTCATCTAACAATGAGGAACATTATTCTTTTGGAGTAACTTAAGTGCATCCACAAATGAGTAAAAGAAAAGATGCAAAAATGGAAGTCTGTTATTATTATTTTTATTTATTTGGCCATGCTATTAACTTTCACTCTGGCCGAATCCCTAGTGCGCTTACTACTTACTGAACTAGAGAGCTAATCGAGATGCACCCAGAGATTTAGCTTATATTTACTTTTCTTTCTGTTAATTATTCTTATCCTAAACAGGACAGAGTGTCCAAACACACAGAGAAACTCCTGCTGAAGCAACTGAGATCCACGTGACACACTATTATAAAGATGGAGTTTATTAAAGATGAGAGAGAAGACGTGAAGATTGAAGAAACATTGAGAGTTAAACATGAAGATACTGAGGAACAAACAGGTTAGTTTCATTCTTAAAACTGAACTTAGTCATTTGATCCTTAATCAAAATGTCGACCTTTACAGAAGAGTAGTACAGAACCCCGAATCACAATGTGAATTAAAAGTGTCTTGGAAGTTAGGGCTGGATGATATGGCCAAAATTTATATCACGATATATTTATTAATTTCGGTCGATACGATATAATTCCGATCGCGATATGAACACTATTAAAAAAAGCCTCGTAAAAACTGCCAAGAACGCCCACAACAGATGTCTGTACCTACAAACTTCTGAAAAATGAAATTGGGCCAGGGCAAGTCACCTCATATTAAAACGTATTAAATATTTTAGGAAAAAAAAAAGGCCACAAATAAATTAATTGCTCCCTTTTATTTATTTCGGCCTTCATACAAAAAGAATGTAAAATCACTGTCCAAATAACATCTCAGACTCACAGTAATTAAATTATTATCTTTGAACTTAAAACTATGCGCTAACTACATTACCAGTCAACGTGTTGAACAGTAAGATTTACTGAAAATTTTTTTGAAAGAATCTCTGTCTGCTCACCAAGCCTGTTTTGATCAAAATTACAGTAAAAATTTGAAATATTTTTACTATTTAAAATAAATGCTTTCTATTTGAATATACTTTAAGATGTCATTTATTCCCGTGATGCAAAGCTAAATTTTCAGCATAATTACTCCAGTATTCACATGATCCTTCAGAAATCATTCTAATATTCTGATTGTGTCTGAAAAATCATTTTATATGTTGAAACACTTTTCCCGCCAAGTAGGATTTTTCACAAATAAATTAAATCATATGACGCTGCTAAAAAGAACATTATTTTGTGTATTGGGTGTAATGAAATGTGTTATGTGGTTTTAAGGTGCAAAAAACACATTATTTTCCACATACCGTACATCAGGGGTGCCCAACCCTGCTCTTGGCGATCGACTGTCCTGCAAAGTTTAGCTTCAACTCTACTCAAAGACACCTGCATTTAATTTTGAAGTGATCCTGGAGACCCTAATAGTTGCTTCAGGTGTGTTGAATTAGGGTTGGAGCTGAACTTTGCAGGACAGTCGATTGCCAGGAGCAGGGTTGGACACCCCTGCTTTACATATTTTTTCTCCTCTATGCCCCGCCTTTCTGTAACGTGTCGATTTTTACAAAGATCATCGGTCTGAAAACCGAGGTGTGCTGTGATGGCCAGCTATCCAGTGTGTTGTGCTTGGCCGAATACCTCAAGCGTGTGACGGAAATTTACGCCCCTTACCATACTGTGATGAAGCCCTGTCAGGCCAGAGCGATGATTCAAAAACAATAAAACCCATTATAAACAAAGCATTTGTTGCATCCATTGGGGACATAATTACGGGTTATAATGACTTCTACTGTCTTTTTACGCGTTGCGTTGCGTTGCATCGCGCCGTGTAAACAAAACCATTTCTGGATTTGTGATCGGAGAAATTATAAACAAGTGCTACTCTACACTGCTCAAAAAAATTTGCGTTTGAATCGTCAGTGGCAAATCCTTTAAATATAAAAAAAAACGTACTTA
Source organism: Sinocyclocheilus anophthalmus (assembly GCA_018155175.1). Taxonomy (NCBI): domain Eukaryota; kingdom Metazoa; phylum Chordata; class Actinopteri; order Cypriniformes; family Cyprinidae; genus Sinocyclocheilus; species Sinocyclocheilus anophthalmus. The sequence goes on along the minus strand of JADLZN010008515.1, from coordinate 9,044 downwards.
CAGTCTTTGAGTCAGAACAAGCCGGCATTGTGGTCTAATCTACCAGGATCAGGAAACAGTCCTCAAAAAAAATGCGCTGCACACAGAATATTTGGGTTGAACTGTTCTGAAAAGTGTGGTAAATACAACTTAACCACTAATTTGTAGTCGTGTCCTCTTTGGGAAGGCCAAACAAAATAGTTTCGCTATAACAACGAAACACATGGCAGGCTAGAGTGAGCAGAGGCCGGAGGCTTGAGAACATAAAGTTGTATTAGTACCACAGCACATTAATCAAGCACTTTACTATTAGTATGGTTCAAAAAAACTATATTTACTATTAAAAGTAATATAGTACTTTTTCAGGTGGTACGTTAAGCGGACGTTCGGCTAATGGTTTTCTATAAAGGGAGGAAAAACACTAGACTCAACACGTAGTCTAATTAAGAAATGCATTGCGTTCGTATTCTGCACTCATATCTGCTTTTCTGCAAATAGTATACTTTAATTAATAATGTGTTTACTGAGTTTTCTTTTTAAAACACTGCTTTAATGCATTAAGCCACGTTAAGCGTAGATGTCCCGAATCATTCCAGCTGATTAAAAAGAATCGGCTCAATAATGGTCACAAAATGGGTATCGAAGAAGATACCAATTTAATATATTTATATTAATTTAATATAAATAGATGATACTTTATAAAGTTTATCTCAATATTTGACCGCGGTGGCTGAGATTGTCGGATCTGGTTTGAGCTATAATGAGTCAAAATGTGATGTTTTCCAATCTACTGCAATTTTGCCTTGAAACCGGTCATATCAGAAGTTATACATGGCTTATTCAAGGATGTGCATTTATTACATGGACTGAGCAAAACATTTTTTAAAAAGTGTCTAAAATGCGTGCGCATCACTGATCTCTAAATAGTAGCATACCATTGAATGTTATACTGTATTAAAGTTTAACTTAACACTGTTAAAATATATGAAATGTTTGCTGAAATCACCACAATCTTACACACTGCACTGAATAAGGGCACGATGCACATAATTTGCGTTGTTACTATAGCAACAGATCAGTATTCTTTCAGAATCATCGCTAGCCTTAAAATAAAAGTTTCTCTTTTCTTCCCTCTTTTTTTTTTTAGATTTCTTCACTTTAAAATAACGAGGAGCAGCATATTTTCCTGAAATAAAGGGGAGGAAAAAAGTCTATGCTTTGCAATGTAGTGAAGAAAATTAAAGTTTCATAAAAATTCAAATGACACACAGCAGACACATTAGCCTATTGCGGTGTCATTTATCAACTGCATGACAGATAATTATATGTAACTATAATTGTCTTCCCATGCTATATAAATTAAAACAATACTGTTTGTGAAGTGTGCATGCAATAACCATTGTTATTTCATTAAAAAGTGGTTTCATTTAATTTTAACATAAGCATGTGTGTGTCACCGAGTTAAATCGGGTATATCCATGATAAAACCTTAAAGGGGTTATTTGATGCGATTTCAAGTTTTCCTTTCTTATTGGAGTGTTACAAGCTCTTGGTGCTTAAAGAAGATCTGTAAAGTTGCAAAGACTAAAGTCTCAAATCCAAAGAGATATTCTTTATAAAAGTTAAGAGTCAGCCACACCTACCTAAAACAGCTCGTTCTAACATGCCCCCACATATCTACCTCACTATGTGGGAAGATTTGCATAACACCGCCCAAATGTTCACGCAAAGAAAGAAGGCGTAACTTTTATTCTCACTGTAGTATTGTTGCCGCCACCATGTCGTGAAGACGCTGTGCTTCGTTGTGAAAGCGAAAACTACTTTGTTTGGTCTTCCAAAAGAGGACGATATCGCTTCGTCGTGCCTAGAGCTGATCCGTGCTGGTAGCTGAGGGAATACATCAACTTAGTGCGGTGGATCGCCGGATCGCTTTCACTGTGGACGAAGCCCAGGGTCGTCACATGTGCTTGCCGCTCCTTCGTCGGATCCGCCGGCTGCGCCGTTCTCAACCCCGCCGCCTCTGCTCACTCTAGCCCGGCCTCAGCTCACGCTAAGCCGCGGCTTCCCCTCACGCTAGGACGCTGTGGGTTTCGGGTGAAAGCGGAAACGTCTAGGTGATCTTGTAACCCTCGTTCCCTGAAGGAGGGACCGGAGATGTCACGTCGTGAAGACGAATTGGGATCTCGCCCGAGAGCCCACTCACCTTCGAGTGTTAACTAAACAAGCCAATGACAGGTGGCGTGCGTGTTTCGCCACGCGCACCCCGCCCCGCAGCGCGGGTATAAAAGGAGAGCGCGTGCAAACGCACATCAGTTTTTCGCTGAGGAGCCGAGACTACGTGCCCCGGCCGTACAGCAACTGTGGTGACGGAACGTAACGTCTCCGTTCCCTCCTTCGGGGAACGAGGGTTACACAAGTAACCTAAACGTTCCCATTCAGTCAGTCACGTTCAAAGTTACGTCAGTCGGGACTGACGAATTGTGATCCGTATGGAAAACGCCACTATTGATGACCCCCTCCAGTGCCCTGCGGAAGACGGCAAGTCCCCCCACACCAGCTGGGACGGAAGATAGGACAGCGGCTAGGCAGAGGTGTCCGCACTGCTCTTCCATACAGTGGTACATTGGATAACAATGGGAAAGCGTACCCAGTTGGGAACGCTACAGAAGCCACATCCTGCATATAGGAGGTATCATGTGGAATACACAAATGGACTGGCCCAGGGCAGTGCTACATATGGAAGTCCCTGCGGTAGAATCAACCCGCCTGGGGTGAGATCACTACACAGCAGAGATGGCAATGAACGACTGCCAGGGAAAGACACGGGCTTACCGTGAGGGGAACCATACCGTGGAAGAATACACATGTGGGAACACCCGAAGGGGGAATCACTACACACGGGCACCTAGCCCAGCACAAGGGCTGACCTTGGGAATGCACACGAGTGCTGAGCCGGCGTCTGGCGCTCCGCAGACTAAACGACGAGGGTGCTGGAGGAACTCCACCAGGGTTCGCCGTGGGGAACTGATTGAGGAGCACAAAAATGCACGTATCCGGTCCGTAGAGGGGAATGGGGCAGCAAGCGTGATCGACACCGAGCAAGTCCGGTGTTACTGCCTACCTGAGGCAAGTACACGAGAGGACACAGGCTCTACACGGAGGTTATAGAATCTCGCAAACGTGTTAGGCGTCGCCCAGCCGGCAGTTCTACAGATGTCTGCTATCGAGGCGCCTTGCGCCAATGCCCAAGAAGATGCCACTACTCTCGTAGAGCGAGCTCTCACTCTGAGGGGGCACGGTAAACATTGGGCCTAGTATGCCAAGACTATAGCCTCCACCAACCAGTGGGCAAGTCTTTGTTTGGAAACAGCCTTTCCCTTCTGCTGACCTCCAAAAGCAGACAAAGAGCTGGTCTGAGGTCCTGAAGGCTCCGAGAACAGTCCACGTAAAATGCGCAGAGCGGACGGGACAGAGCAAAGCTAGGGCGGGTCTGCCTCCTCCGGGGGCAGCGCATGCAGGCTCACCACCTGATCCCTGAAAGGAGTAGCAGGAACCTTGGGCACATAGCCGGGCCGGGGTCTCAGGACAACGTGAGAGTTACCCGTTCCGAATTCTAGGCACGAAAAAAAAAAAAAAAAAACATTTGTAATTTATTAATTTGTGTGATTTTTATTTGAAAAAAAATCGTCGACCGAGAATGCTTGCAGGTCCCCTACCCTCTTGACCGAGGCCAATGCGGTGAGGAGCGCTGTCTTTAATGACAGAACCTTAAGCTCTACTGACTGCAGAGGCTCGAAGGGCTCCTCCTTCAGGGCCATAAGGACCGAGGGGAGATCCCAAGAGGGAAACAGGTGAGGGCGCGGAGGATTCAGCCTCCTTGCCCCTCTGAGAAACCTGATGACCAAGTCGTGCTTCCCAACAGACTTACCATCTACTGCCTCGTGATGCGCGGCAATGGCGGCAACCTACACTTTCAGGGTGGAGGGAGACAGACTTCGCTCCAACCCATCCTGCAGGAAATAAAGCACGACTCCGATCGGGCATCTAAGGGGGTCTTCCAGGCGGGAAGAGCACCAACCGACGAACAGGTTCCACTTCAGCCTGTAAGCGTGTCTAGTAGATGGGGCTCTAGCTGAAGCGATGGTGTTTACTATCACTGGATGTTGCCCACCTAGAACCTCCGCGTCCCGTCCAGGGACCATAAGTGGAGATTCCACATTCTGGGGTCCCTCGGCCAGGGAGTCAAACAACTGGCAATGGGACGTGTCCGGGGAGGCAAACAGGTCTACCTGAGCGTCCCCAAAGCATCTCCAAATCAGCTGGACTGTCTCGGGGTGGAGTCGCCATTCTCCCGGAAGGGCGGGCTGACGTGAGAGCTCATCGACTGCACGATTGAGCTCGCCTGGGATGTGAACGGAGCGAAGCGACCTCAGATGCTTCTGACTCCAGAGGAGGGGATGGCGGGCGAGTTGCGAGGGAGCGCAGACAACCTTGTCGGTTGATGTATGCAACGGTCGCCGTGTTGTCTGTGCGGAACAGTACGTGGTTGTTTTTGTTATTTTTTTGTTTGTTGTGTAGCAGCGATTTGAAGCGGCGTAGAGCCAGCCATACTGCTTGCAACTCTAGGCAGTTGATATGCCACTGCAGTCGGGGCCCCGACCAGAGCCCCGCAGCTGCACTCCCATTGCACATGGCACCCCAGAGGCATCTGTTGACACAACAACATGCCTGGATACTTGCCCAAGGGACACCCCTGTCCGAAGAAAGGCAAGATCTGTCCACGGGCTGAGGGTCTGACGGCAGAACGGGGTAACAGAAACCCGGTAAGTGCCGTGTTGCCATGCCCATCTCGGGACCCGGTCGCAAAGCCAATGCTGAAGCGGTCTCATATGAAGCAACCCGAGCGGCGTGACAGCGGCTGCGGATGCCATATGCCCCAGGAGCCTCTGAAACAGTTTCAGTGGAACCGCCCTCTTGCGCTGGAAAGACCCCAGGCAGTTCAGCATCGACTGTGCACGCTCTACTGAGAGACATGCTGAGAGGTTGATCGAGTTCAGCTCCATGCCGAGAAAAGAGATACTCTGCACCGGGGAGAGTTTGCTCTTTTCCCAGTTGACCCGAAGCCCCAATCGGCTGAGGTGACTGAGCACCATATCCCTGTGTTCGCACAACTGCGCTCGGGACTGGGCCAGTATGAGCCAGTCGTCGAGGTAGTTGATAACGCGAATGCCCGCTTCCCTCAATGAAACGAGGGCTGCCTCCACGACCTTGGTGAAGACACGAGGCGACAGGGATAGCCCGAAGGGGAGGACCTTGTACTAATATGCTCGCCCTTCAAACGCAAAGCGGAGAAACGGTCTGTGTCGAGGGAGAATCGAGACATGAAAGTACGCGTCCTTGAGGTCGACCGCTGCGAACCAATCGAAAGGACGGACACATTGAAAGATGCGTTTCTGCGTCAACATCCTGAAACGGGAGCTTGTGAAGGGCCCGGTTCAATACACGCAGGTCCAGGATCGGTCGTAACCCACCGCCTTTCCTGGGTACGATGAAGTATGGGCTGTAGAAACCCGACTCATCTCGGCTGGAGGGACCGGCTGAATCACTGTCCTTCGCCAGCAGGACCGCGATCTCGGCACGCAAGACAGGAGCATCCCTGTCCAACACAGAGGAGAACCGAATGCCCCTGAACTAGGGAGGGCGCCGGGCGAATTGAATCGCGTAGCCAAGTCTGATGGTTCTCATGAGCCAGTGAGACGGCCTGGGGAGCGCTAACCAGGCCCCCAGCGACCGAACTAGCGGGACTAGGGAGACCACCGACGTACCCGCAGTGGGGCAGCGAAGTGGAAGACAGGGACCCAACCCGGGAGGCCGTGCATCCCAGAGTGGGGTCTGAGTGCACAGCGTACCACTTACCTGGCTCCACGGCTGGACAGGAGGCTCGTGAGGAGGCATAGCATCCTTGAACCAAACCCTGCTGCCCATTAGCGAAGGGAGAGGGGGACGGCCGTGTGGAGACTGGGTATCGTGCACCGCCGTCCCACCCTCTTGGGACCCGAAGGCAAAGGAAACTGCCCTTTTATTGAAGTTTTGGGAACAAAAACAAACAGGAACAAAAGATTCTCCACACGGCCCTCCTCCAGGGGAAGGAGCGGTGCGGTCACCATCTCCTAAAGAGCAGGATCCAAGAGCTCCGGGTCGCCCATCTCAGGGACGCCGCCTGCTTTGGCGCATCACGGGCTTGGCAGGGGCGGAGACGGGCTGCTCCGCTTTCCTGCGGCCAGCTCCACGCTGCGGCCGTTGTGAAGGCTGCTGTTGTGGCCGCGCAGGAGCGGAGGTGGAGGCCGCAGGAGGACGCCCTCAGCGATGAGCAGACAGAGGGGCTGCAGCCGGCAGAGGGGTGCGGACAGCAGCAGACCGCCGGGGCAGGATGTGTCGAAACGCCACTGTCTGCTTCTGCGCGGCGGAGAACTGTTGGGCAAAGCCCTCCACCGCTTCGCCGAATAGGCCAACCTGGGAGATCGGGGAGTCCAGGAAGCGATGCTTTTCGGTCTCCCTCATATCCGCCAAGGTTAGCCATAGGTGGCGCTCCTGGGCCACCAGTGTGGACATCGTCTGACCCAGGGCTCGCGCTGTGACTTTCGTCGCCCTAAGAGCGAGGTCCGTTGCCGTGCGCAGTTCCTGCAGCACACCTGGGTCAGCACTACCCTCGTGCAACTGCTTCAACGCTTTGGCCTGGTGGACTTGCAGGATGGCCATGGTGTGCAGGGCGGAAGCGGCCTGTCCAGCGGCACTGTAAGCCTTAGCCGTCAGAGCGGATGAGAACTTACAGGCCCTGGACGGAAGGCGTGGACTACCTCTCTAGGCGGCGGCGCTTTGCGGGCAGAGCTGCATGGCAATCGAGCGCTTGACCGGAGGGATGTCCACATACCCTTTGGCCGCCCCACCGTCGAGGGTGGTGAGAACGGAGGAGGCACCAAGCCTGTTTCGGGCAGAAAAAGGTGCCTTCCAAGACTTAGTAACCTCCTCATGCACTTCCGGGAAGAATGGAACCGGAGGCGGCTGCCGACGCCCGGCCTGCGCCCCCAGGAACCAATCATCCAGCCTCGAGCATTCGGGAGAAGGCGGAGTCCTCCAGTGCAGCCCGACGCTCTCAGCGGCCCGGGAAAGCATAGCGGTCAGCTCTGGATCTGACTCGGGCAACGCCACTATCCCTGACGGTGGCAGCGCAGCCGAATCATCATCTCCAGAGCCTAGCTCGCCCATCGATGCAGCTACCGACATCCTGTCCTCTGCCTGTGCCCCGCACAAGATGCTGGACCCGCCCTGTCCGAGGACCCAGCACAATCGTCCGGAAGCACCAGGTGGTGCGACATGCTTGAGGAATGAGAGGTAACCCTCAGGTCTCCCTGACCATGAACCGAAGTAGCCCTCCGAGAACCAGAGGAGCTAGAGCGGGGCATGGCAAGGGGGATACCCCCCATTTAATGAGGAGGTATCTAGACCGCAACGTCGCGATGGTCATGTTCCCGCACTGAGAACATGACTCATCCATGAGCGCTGCTTCAGCATGCTGTAAGCCCAAGCACGAGAGGCAGTGATCATGACCATCAGATGGACGCAGGAAATGACCACATCCAGAAACGCACGAGCGGGAAGCCATCTTTAAAAAGACGCCCGTCGCTCGTGAAGCTCTTTTAGAATTTGCTCTTTTAGACGGAAAAACACTCTTTTAGAGAAAGGGGAGGTCGCGGCGAGACCGCAGAATGGAAGCTGCAGCCCGCCGAGGTTTCAGCAGCCTGGATGGCAACCCCCGCTGATACACCGTCACACCAACGCCAGCTGTTTCTCTAGAACACTCGCAGAGATTCGTCCTGTAGAAGGCTCGGCTCCGAAGCGAAAAGCTGATGTGCGTTGCACGCGCTCTCCTTTTATACCCACACTGCGGGGCGGGGTGCGCGTAGCGAAACACGCACGCCAACTGTCATTGGCTTGTTTAGTTAACACTCGAAGGTGATTGGGCTCTCGGGCGAGATCCCAATTCGTCAGTCACTGACGTAACGTAGAACGTGACTGACTGAATGGGAACTACTTTGTTTGGTCTTCCAAAAGAGGACATGACTAGAAATCAGTGGTTAAGTTGTATTTACAACACTGTTCCAGAACAGTTTAACCCAAATATCCAGATGTGTGCAGCACATTTTATGGAGGACTGTTTACTGATCCTGGGAGAGTAACGTTAGACTAAAATGCCGGCAGTTCTGACTCACGTAAGTACGTTTTCATTTAAAGGATTTGCCACTGATGATTCAAACGCGAGTTTTGAGCAGTGTAGAGTAGCACTTGTTGTTTGTCATTTCTCTGATCACAAATGCAGGCAGGGTTTTATGTTTACGCGGCACGATGCAATGCAACGCAACACGTAAAAAGACAGTATAAGTCATTATAATCAGTAATTATGTCCCCACTGGATGCAACAAATGCCTTGTTTGTAATGGGTTTTAATGTTTTTTTATCTCGTCGCTCCAGCCGGGACACGGCATCACCAGTATGGTGAGGGGTGTAACATTTCCGTCACACGCTTGAGGTATTCGGCCAATCACAATGCATTGGATAGCTGGCCAATCACAGCACACCTCGCTTTTTCAGAACGATGAGCTTTGTAAAAATCGACTCGTTTCAAAAAGGCGGGGCATAGAGGAGAAACAATAATGTATAGTATGTGGAAAATATAATATAATGTGTTTTTTTAACTTTAAACCGCATAAACACATTTCATTACACCAAATAATGTTCTTTTTAGCAGCATCATATGACCCCTTTAATATCAAACCTATATAATGAGTTTAGAGAAATGCTTAATAAATGCACTGTAACTAAACCCATTAGATTTAGCCGACTAAATTTACTGTAGATTTAGTTGACTAAATCTTATGATATTTAGTCGACTAAAACTAAAAACAATCCAGATGACTAAAATATGACTAAAACTAAATGGCATTGTAGTCAAAAGACTGACTAAAACTAAAACTAAATAAAAATTTGCTGTAAAAATTAACACTGTT
>JADLZN010008514.1:0-77699 GCA_018155175.1 Sinocyclocheilus anophthalmus | reverse complement strand
TATGAAATATTTGTATAATCTAAATACCTGTTTTCTATTTTAATATATAATTTATTCTTGTGATGACAAGCTGAATTTTCAGCATCACTTCTCCAGTCTTCAGTGTCACACGATCCAACAGAAATCATTCTAATATGCTGATTTGTACTGCTTGAAACAATTTTGTATCACTGATGTAGAAACAACTGGCTGCTTACAAGTTGTGGGAAAACCTGTAATCATTCTGTGTTAGGATTCTTGATGAACATAAGTTGAAAAGCCTTATAACTGTTCTTTAGTCACTTTGATCAATTTAATCCCCCTTGCTGCATAAAGTAGAGTTTTTTTTTTTTTTTGTACAGGTTGCTGTCTAATCACTTCATTTTTTTTGGTCAGCACTACTGACTAAAATGCATGACAAAAAAACAAAACAAAGAAGTGATTCAGTGGCCACTCTTCAAAAAAAAGAGTCTCCATCACATGATTATGAACACACAGGACATAAATTTAACTTATTTATATTTTTAATTTTTGTTTTAATTTTTGAGTTTTGCCAAAATCCAAAGTGCAACAGCCATAAAGCAGATTGAAACAGCGATACGTGTTAGCTGATAAACAGAGAACTGGTATGGGTTCTGGAATTCCTCCAATTCCTCCAGATATCATGTGACACTGATTTCTCTTTTTACGCTTAGATTGAAAAGAAATCTGGCCCAGAAATCCTGCCTTAAACATATCAATATACAATATCTTGTTCTCAGTCAAAACCTGTAAAGACTTGTACACAAAGAAGATGGAATGACTGCACAGAAACTGAATATAGAATTATCACCCTTTTACTAATAAGAGAAGCAAGCAAGTGCATTCAGAAGATCCTCACACACTAATGTGTCAACACCAACACACCTGAGCACCGGTCAGCGTCGCCATGTCCAGTATGATGTCTGCAGAGAGATCTTTGTTCGCATATACAACACCATCAGAGAGCACCAGCCTCCCTTCAGCATCCGTGTTGTTTATCTCCACTGTTCTGAAAAACAACAGAAACACACCTCAGTTATAGGCAAACTGCATTGCTGGTTAGGACACATGGAACATGTTTTCACTGGGATGCCAAAACTTACTTTCCAGAGTAGAGAGTGTGTATATCATCTGGTCGAGTGGCTGTAGGTCCCACTGAGTTCTCAGCTAGGCAGAAAACTGCATGAAGATTGTCCTTAAAGCCCTGAGACATGAAACAGAAGTCAATGTCTGAACTTCCAACAGGCATTAAAATAAAACTAAATTAAGCTGTTAGCTATCAAAATAAAAATAAATTAAGGTTACACCTGATATTAACATCTGTTTTGTGCAATGTGATCACAAATGCAGATGTAAACCGGTTCGCTTACACCATGAGGTCATGGATAAATACGGCTAGGTCACATATGTAATGTAAACACTAATGCATCATTCATGCAACGCATAATCACTGCACCAAAACAATAACCTAGAAAACTGCTAAAAACAAACTACATTTTAAACGCTCGGGGGTCTGTACGATTGTTTAGGGACTTTTATTCAGCAGTGATGCAATTAATTGAGCAAAAGTGACAGCAAAGACATTTATAATGTTACAAAAGATATCGATTTCAAATAAATGCTGTTCTTAACTTTCTGTTCATCAAAGAAACCTGAAAAAAAAGTATCACTGTTTCCACAAAAATATAAAGCAGCAATGTTCAAATATTGATAATCAGCAAATCAGCATATTAGAATGATTTCTGAAGGATCATGTGACACTGAAAACTAGAGTAATGATGCTGAAAATTCAGCTTTACATCAAATTAATAAATTACATTTTAAAATACATTAAAAAAGAAAAGAGTTATTTTAAATTGTAACCAGTTAAATTTTAAAAACATTTTATCAAATAATCAGCTTGGTTACCTGAAGATCTTGCATGGAAAAACATTAAGATCTTACCGACCCCAAACTTTTGAGCACTAGTGAATACAAGTCTTCACTGAACACATTTGGTAAACTAACATCACACACACTTACATGTGAAATGAGACACCCTCCCATAAACAAAATATTAAATGGTGACTGCAGACACACATTAATACTAGGTGTAAAGTGCTAGCCGTCTTGGCTGCCCACTTGTGAGCAGACCACCTGAAACCGGGGTTAGGACTTTTAATGTAGAGAAGTTTAGCAGCCAGATCTGTTAGCTATCAAAATAATCAGTACCTGTTTAACAGTAGCTTTAAAAGCTCCTAAAATGGCTGCGGCTCCTCCACAGTCTCTCTTCATTCCTGGCATTGTGGTCTATAAAGGGGAGACAAATTTATTGTACAAATAAGCCTAAAAGGAGTCAAATGTGGTGTTTAAAGGTGAAGGGTGTCATTTCTGTGCCTCTAGCAGCACCAAACAACATTGCAAAATATGTAATTTAATATTAATACCAGAAAAAACATACAAAAAATTAAAAAGAAAAAATATATACTATTATTGAGCATTCTGCCCATCTTTTAATGCACTAGGCAGACAGTAAGGCGCAGTATTTACTTTGCCCTTGATGCTGAGACCGCCGGTGTCATACACAATGCCTTTGCCCACCCAGGCAATGGTCTGTGTGGCTCCTGGGGGAGTGTGGCTGAGCACAGCCAATGCAGGAGGATGCTGGGCAGCTTTACCAACTCCATAGATACCTAAAGAGAGAGTGATTTTGCACGCATGAACATATGCACAGAGATAACGGTTATCTGGTGTCACGCAAAACAAAACGCATTTTCAAGCTTAAAATAGCATGCATGATTTTTCTTTACGTGCCAGAAAAAATTAATCTGAAAGAAGCACCACCAAGCAGTTCTGAAATAACACATACATTCACTAACCTTGTGATGAGATTGCAAGCTCATCTTTTTCATCATAGATCAGAGAATGTTGCAATCTGCTGCCTTTTTAAAGAAGAAACTTAAGATTACCTCCAAAGCCCTTTTGTTTCAGTTCCTCTCCTCGAATTATAGTTGGAGTGATGCCTAATTCATTCCCCACTACCTTGATTTCCTGCAGAAGATTGCATAATGTATCATGAGTGGAAAACCAATTTCAGCATGCATTTCACACAGCAGTGTTGTTAGAGGTAACTAAAACTATTAAAAAGTTTTTGTTAATTGAAATAAAAAAAATTAAAATAAAAATACTCTATGAGAAAACCTAAACTTAAAAACACTTTCTCATTCTCAATTGACAGATTTTTTTTTCTTGTTTTAAGCAAAAACAAATTGTTCAGGTTTAAGACTAGCCCTATCATAACATCCAGCGCAATGGCAGCGCCGCTTGTTTTGTTGCTAGTGGTTCGAAGCAGACGCAGCTCTTTTCATGCCCTGCTCCACATGGCCCTGTCCCAATGGAACACTTTAATTGCACTGGCGGTTTTAAAACGGACGTACATAGCCACGAATCCCATTCGTCTCTTCAATTCAGAATGGTCTCTGTGCCGGTGTGCTGCCCTCAATCCCCCGTCTGCCAAGCCCGACCACCGAGAAGGGTATAACTGCAGCCCGGAGATTTCCAAATGGGGACAGGAACTCCAAAACGGGGTGGGAGGCTCCAAAATAGGGCATGGCTTCCTCCCATTGACAGACAGGCACATGAAATGAATGCGCAATTTTCCCCCCAATCCACTTCAGTGCAAACTCTGCCCCACAGCTGATTCTAAAAATTTTATTGGTTGCGTCAATTAAATTGTTGATTTCCTACACTATGCTACAAAAAAAATGCTAACCCCTAAACCTACACCACACCTGACCCCTAACCTTAATCAGTGAAACTGACTGCACGGCGGGACTGGCGCTGAACAGCGTGGTAAAGAAAGATGCAGTTCAGTATATAAACAGTTAATAAGATTATGCGATAAGAGATAGTTCCGAACTTCCAACCGTACCTCCCCGACTATGGCACTGGTTTTTAGTACACCCATCGTCCACTTACCTGTCCTCTACCTCATGAATTTTCGGCCCTGGACGCCCCCGTTGGCTTGGAACAAATCGCAGAGTAAAATCTTTTCCCCCTGATGTCTGTACGGTTATCCCACCCCCCCACACTTTACTTTTCCCTGCACAATGGATTTAGAGTAACTAACTATTAATGAAACATTAGAGGACACAGATCGTCTCGGTTAAGTATGTAACCCTCGTTCCCTGAAGGAGGTAACAGAGACGTCACGTCGGTGACCGACAAATTGGGATATCGCTTCGATACACCAATCTACTACGAGTGTAAACTAAACGAGCCAATGCACATTGGCATGCAATTATTGCATCCAGCTGCCGCTGATCACAGCGTGAGTATAATAAGGCAGCATGTGCAATGCATACCAGCTTTTCGCTTCAGAGCCGATGACCCTCGCTGCAGCGGTGGTACAGCAACCATGGCGACGGGATGTGACGTCTCCGTTCCCTCCTTCAGGGAACGAGGGTTACCATACATAACCAAGACGTTCCCTTTAAGTCGGTCACTCTCGACTTCACGTTGGTGACCGACGAATTGGGATCCCTACCAAAGCGCCATGGTGATGCCCCTTCCAGTGCCCTGTGCGAGCCACCTGCGCCCCTATCTGGTGTAGGCCGGGGCTCCGGACAAGTAGTTCCACTCACCATTTTTCAAAGCACTACCTTACTGAGTGAGATTGGATAACACTAGAAAAACGTACCCGCTCCACTTGGAACAAGGACGCTGCGGAAGCCCCATCCTTCCCGAAGGAGTTTTCGGAAGCAAATACACATATAGCATCCGTTTAGGTGTATATGGAGAACTGGAGGTGATTGTAACCCTCTTGGAAAGGCAGAAGTCTGCCGGGGAAACACGGGCTCTATGGCTATACCGTGGACTATACACATACGAGAACCGCTTAGGTCTCAATATGGAACCCAGCCTTCCGGTTCCCGCGGATTCATCGTGAAGGCCCGGTGACGGACGTTCCACCGCGTCCGCTGCCGAGGGTGATGGAGGATCTCAACAGGGTCTACTGTATGGACTCTCTGGAGTGGTTTTAGCAAGCCAACCTGAAGCCGGGGCCTTTCAGTGCTTCTACCCGTTTGAGGTGAGAACACAGGAGGATACCGGCTCCACACGGAGGCTATAGAATCTAGTGAACGTGTTGGGGGACGCCCAGCCCGCAGCCCTACAAATATCTGTCAGCGAGGCGCCACGAGCCAGCGCCCAGGAGGATGCAACACTTCTAGTTGAGTGAGCTCACAGCCTGAATGGGCAGGGCACACCCTGTGCCTGATAAGCCAGGGTGATGGCATCCTCTATCCAGTGGGTCATCCTCTGCTTTGAGATGGCATTCCTCTTCTGCCGGCCTCCGTGACAGACAATGAGCTGGTCTGAGGTTCTGAAGCTTTGCGTCCGGTCTAAGTATCACCTTAAGGCTCAGACTGGACAGAGCAAAGCTAGGGTTGGGTCTGCCTCCTCCAGGGGCAGTGGTTGTAGGTTCACTACCTGATCCCTGAAGGGAGTAGTTGGAACCTTGGGCACATAGCCGGGCTGGGGCCTCAGGATTACCTGGGAGTCAGCCGTCCCAAACTCTAGGCACGAATCGTCGACCAAAAATGTGTGCAGGTCCCCTACCCTCTTGATGGAGTCCAGTGCAAGCAGGAGCAGAGTTTTCAATGACAGAAACTTTAGCTCAACTAAATGCAAAAAGGCTCGAATGGGCCCTGCTATAGTGATTTTAGCACTAGAGACAGGTCCCAAGATGGTATAGAGGTGGGGGCCGTGAAGGATTCAACCTCCTGGCCCCTCTAAGTAACCTGATGACGAGGTCATGCTTACCTATGGACTTCCCATTCACCGGGTCATGGTACGCAGCGATAGCAGCAACCTGGACTTTGAGGGTGGATGGAGACAGCCTTCGCTCCAGCCCTTGTTGCAAAAAGGAAAGCACGACTCTGATCAGGCATCTCCAGTGGTCTACTCTGCGAGAAGAACACCACTCGATTAACAGGTTCCACTTCAATGCGTAAGTGTGTCTCGTAAACTGCCTCTTGCCGAAGTGATGGTGTTCACTACATCCTGGGGTAGGTCACCTAGAACCTCCGCTTCCACCTTTAAGGAAACTCCATGTCTGGTCCCTGTAGGGACGCGAATGTCTAGGGCCAAACGGTGCCCTCGTCTCTGAGTCAGTAGATCCTTCCTCAGAGGAATTTGCCAAGGAGGGGTTGTCGCGAGGAGCACTAGCTCTGGGAACCAGGTCCGAGTGGGCCAGTAAGGCGCAACCAGCAAGACCTCTTCCTCGTCCTCCCTGACCTTGCGCAGTGTCTGTGTGAGAAGGCTCACTGTGGGAAATGCATACTTGCGTAGGCCCTGCAGCCAGCCGTGTGCCAGTGCGTCTGTGCCGAGTGTTTCCTCTGTCAGGGCGAAGAACAACTGGCAGTGAAATGTTTCTGGAGAGGCAAACAGGTCTATCTGAGCATCCCCAAATCATCTCCGGATCAGCTGGACTGTCTTGGATGCATTCTCGCCGGAGCATTTGCTCCGAGACCGCTCGGTTGGCTGTACGTGTTGAGCAGGCGCCGGATGTGTAACAGCACGAAGTGACCTCAGCACCTTCCGACTCCAAAGTAGGTTTTGCGGCGAGTTGCGCATGTACGTGAGCACAGACCCCTTGTCTGTTGATGTACGCAACATTCGCTGTGTTGTCCAGGGTCGGACCAGTACGTGCTTGACCGTCGTAAGCTCCTTTGAGACGGTTCAAGCAGAGCTCCCTGCCAACCACTCTAGGCAATTGATGGTGCCACTGCACTGTAAAGCATCCTTCTGGTCCGATGCGCTGCAAACAAATCCGGGACGGAGTCGCACCCGAATATGAGTTCGTGTCAACATATTGAACTGTAGTCCGTGAAGGGCCCGTTTCCAAAACTCGCAGAGTCCAAGAGTGGCCGTGTAAGCAACTTCCCTTCCCCCATCAAGCCATTAGCACTCAGGTTAGACCAGACAATGCCTACAGCCCGTTGAGGAATTACGTGTCTGCCCCCGCCAGGAGAGGCGGTACTAGGAAACACAAGTGCCTCGCTATACCCTACCGCCCGGGCCTCCACCGGGTAGATCGCCCGAATACCCCTTCGCTGCACCGCCGTCGAGGGGTGGTGAGGGAGGAGGAACCCGCCGGCCAGTTTCTGACAGTAAAAGGTGCCGTCCACGACCTTGTGAGCTCCTCATGCACCTCCTCCGATGCTGTATCGACAGCTGGTCGGGGGAGGTCCACTGGATACCGCTGGTACGCTCTTTAAAGAGGGCCTAGCCCGTTCCGTGGTTCGCTCCACTGGATCGGAGGAGCAAGATGAGTGATGGTCCCCAGAGGGTTGGTTCCCTGTGGGGTTTGCCATTACTGTAACCCTCAAACCGCCCGCGTTACTGCCGGAAGTGGTTCTCGTCTGTCCACCAGAACGAGTACCAGATTGCGGCAACAGGAGTCCGCCCCCTTGCGAGTAGCGGTACCTGGTTCGCAGCTCCGAGATGGTCATCTTCCAGCAATGAGAACATGACTCATCCACAAACACCACCTCAGCGTGCTAAATGCCCAAGCACATGAGGCAGCGATCGTGACCATCAACCAGCGCCAGGTAACAACCGCACCCAGAAACACACGGAAACGGCAATCCTTATAATAGATCCGTCGTCTTTATAAAGGACACACCCGTGAGCTCGTTAAGAAATTAGCTATTTTAGGAAATCTCTTTAGTGCTGAGGCGCACAGGGAGATGCCGCTTGCAACACGACAGGGGTTAGGCGCCTTAATGCGCAAACCCCTCGACCACTGGAAACAACCACCGCTAATGCCATCTCGCAACACCGAATCTTCCGAGAGCGTGCTGCACTTGGTATTTCCAAATAAATCTAGAGCAGAACGATTGTCGCTCGACTCCGAAGCGAAAAGTTGGTATGCATTGCACCTGCTGCCTTACTATACTCACGCTGAGATCAACGGCAGCTGGATGCAATCCATTGCATGCCAATGCCCTTTGGCTCGTTTAGTTACACTCGAAGTAGATTGGTTCCTATCGAAGCGATATCCCAATTCGGCGGTCACCGACGTGACTCGGAGTGACAGACTGAAAAGACAAACAAATGCCAACAAACAGCATTTTTCTCGTGATGCTTGGGGCAGGACATTATATATTGAGATATTTGCTCAAGCATTGGCATTCTGGACAGTATTGTTCAGTTTTTCTGGCACTGTCAGTTTTCAGCCAGTTGTGTTCTTTTATTCAACCCCCCCTCATCACCTTGTTTGAACTGTCCGTATCTTTTTTCCTTTACTTTCTAAACTCTCCTAAATTATATTAGACTTATAAATAATACAAAGAGGCCACATGAAGTCAACATTCAACTTCCTAATCTCTTTTGGAAATCAATACTATCCTTTCCAACTACCTCCAATAATTTTGTTCTGCCTAATGTCTTCTGCCTTGCCTTCCCTCTCCTGCACTTACAATAGTAGAGCAGCCAAATTAAAAAAAAATACACTGGTATATGGTTAATTTCCTTTCCTTCATATCACCCTTATTTTTTTGTGTTTGCCTAAATAAAAATTACAATCACTTTTCATTTTGAGGTCTCTATGACTGTTGCTAGCAAGACCAAATTACTTATACTAAAGTATTACTCCCCTCTAAACTGTATACTTTAGGAGTTTATTTATTAAAAAAAAAAAAGTATTCCTGAAAATATTACACAGCTGTGCCATAAAATCAGACCATACACAACAAAGCTCTGGCTCTTGGAGTATTGGGATTTTATAGTACAAAACCTTTGTATGCTTTAACCGATTTGGCCTTTTATTCACTCTTACATGAATATCCTGGAAGAGCGGAACACATTTATGTTATGAAAGTAAACAGAATTGGGTTGGAATGGCAGAAGAGTAAGTACATGATAACACCTGTTGTAGGTGAACTATCCCTTTAAATTTCGAATAGACCTGATATGGACTAGTCAAATAAAATGGTTGTTGGGACTAGTGTTGGGACCTTTTAAAAAAAAAAAACAACCCAGAAGACGCCGGTTGCAAATTTATAGATATATTTTTTAAATAATGATGTCATTCACACCTAAAAAACACACTTAAGTCAATGCCACTTTTTAAAAACCATGTTCGGGTTTTTGAGGAATGATAATCTCCCACTAATTTTATTGATCTTTTCTAGACAAGTACACACATTTACCGAGAAAAATGCTGACAGAAAAAAGAACGCCAGGAACCAATTTTTCATTATGCCTAATGAATTCAAATTCAGCATGCCAAATATACGGGGCCATCTACCTAGCAATGTTCGGGAGGCAGACACACTCTGTCATTTTAAATCTAGATTAAAGACCCATCTCTTTAATCTGGTTTACACATATACACCATTTCAGTTCTGTAATTCAAATTCGTTAAAGGATTGTTAGGCTGCATTAATTAGGTCAACCAGAACCGGGATCACTTCCCAAAACATCTAATGTACTCCTACAATCCATAAGAACAATTGTCATCTAAACTATATTATCTCTTCATGCTATTTCTGAGGTCACCGCAGCCTACAGATCGATCTGGAGCCAGATCAGATGGTCACTGTAGCCACCCAAATCCAGTCCATATCCAGACCAGATGGAAGATCAGCACCCAGAGATGACCTCTACAGCCCTGAATGTCAGAGGAGACCATGTCGACTATATGCGCCCCAGAGACGGATCCCCTGCGAAGACCTAGTCACCTCGACTACCATCAGAATAAGACTACAGAAACCAGACAAGTAAATTGGTCTCTTCATTAGAAATTAGCCTACTGATTGCCACCATTGATGGACACAATTTTTAAATAATAATAAAAATATCTGTATGACATTATATTCTGCAGTTCTTCCCTGTTGTACCAAATATCTATACTTTTCAAATTATCACATCGAAGTTGGAAATTCAAATATTGTGACAAAATTATTTTTGTAGGGTGCCACAAGTTTGTTAAAATTTCCAAAGGGTGCCGCGACTAAAAAAAGTTTGGGAAACACTGGCCTAGACTACATGGAATTTCTACATGGCACTAAAAAAAACATCTTGAAAAATTGTATCCAGAATCTTGGATAGAAATGTCCACGGACACATTTTTTAACATCTCATAGCAACCAGCAGCGAGGATTTTGTCACATAAAGTTCGCAATATTCCCTCATATATTTGTGCTTGTCTGTCAGTGGCACTTTCATTTATTGAGCAATTTCTTGCCCACATGTGAAAATGACCAACAACACTGTCAAAAACAGAAAAGTCCACACAAACCATCACCAGGCAGGATGATGGTTCGCAGTCAGGTCAGCAGTGGAGGCAACATTCTCCACTCTCCTGCAGCAGACATATCTGCCACATCCCAACAGCAGGCATAGGTACAAGGCCCACAATGCAGGCACAAGCTGCTAGTTCCTACTGCAGGGTTTCTTTTTTCTTTTTGTAATAGAATTACAATGACACGTTATTTGTTATTACTTGGTGAATCATTTATTGTTTAATAACATTGTGAAATAGCACATACAAAGAGCAATCTACAGTATAACAAATTGAATATTTTCTATAATTCAAAAGTATATTTTTAATTAGAAATGTACACAAAACTTGATTTTAGAAAAGAAAAGAAAAGAAAAGAAAAGAAAAGAAAAGAAAAGGAAAAGAAAAAGAAAAAAAAGAGCCATGGCTGAACAGACCAAGTTGTAATATGTTGTTTCCAATGTACTTCTACTGGACTTAGAAAAGTTGCCCAAATATACCTACATTCAACACCTTTGTGACACACATACACATACTTATGTTTGCTTCACTATATTTAGTGACGATATCTCATAGACTACCATAAACTAGTCGGTTGTCATGATATTTCACTATATACTGTAAGTGAAGACATTTGGCTAAACAACCACCTCTGTTTGCATCATTGTCTCAGGAATATATCATTGTATTCATAGCCAATTTATATGTTCGATAACTTGACAATATGGCAGTGAGTGGGAAAATGACCGAATGCAAAGCAAAGTATGTGAACTGAACATTATGCTATTGTAGTTTTATTCTTTTTTTCTCAAGGATAGCAGATCTGTGTTCTCAGTCTCAGTGTGTATGTGTTTTAACAGCAATGTGTGTTAATAACTAACACACATTGCTGTTAAAACACATACACACAGAGTTTTTTTAGAAGAGCAAATATGAATTATATCAGAGTTGTTTTATTTGACATTAACAAATGTTGACTTGCACATGAATGGAAGAAAATTTCACTCAAAATTTAAAAAGTGAATATTTTTTTTGATCTTCCAAACACCCTTGTGTTCCGTTTCATAGGTCTTCTACTTCATTTCATACCTAAGAACACCCATTAATCATGGTAAAATCAAAAGGCTTATTTTCTGTAAACAATGTCCATAAAATGTATTTTCTTAAAACAAAAAGTCACAATCATTATGAAATATAAAATTATAGGGTCTTTTGACTTGATAAAATCTTCACTCGGATATTCCCACTTGCTTCTTGAAAAACAGTCTAATAACTTGCTGTCGTATTGTTTTCAGATTTAGACCATAAATAAGTGGATTTAAAATGGGTGGTACGAGTAAGAATTCCAGGGCCATGAAATTACGCACACCTTGTGGCAAATTCTTTGAGCCATAACGACTGTACAGTACATCAAATAACAATGCAGTAGTCACGTTGATCAGTGAAAGCAGATGTGGTACACATGTTTGTATAAATTTGTGCCTGCTCTCTATTGACTTCATGCACTTTTTAATCAAGTGAATGTATGAGCAAAATATCAATACTGCATGTGCAAAGTATGCAAGAATAACGATGTACCCAAACACATTATTTAATGTTGTGGAAAAACATGAAAGTTTTGCAACTGCCCAAATCTCACAGTATAACTTTTCAATAGTAGAGCCACATAAAGTGAGTCTAGCAATTAATATAATTAGAACAGACATGCAAAAAAACGGAGTCAGCCAGGAGAAAAGGATACACTGAAGAACCCTCTGATTGGTCATTATTGAATGATACTCCAGTGGTCTACATATTGCCACATACCTGTCATATGCCATCACTGTTAATGTTGAAAAGTCACACAAAGCAGATGAATAAATGACAAATATTTGAATCATACATCCATCATAAGAAATCACATGATAATATGATAATAAATCATACATGAATTTAGGGTAGAATCCAGAGGTTCCAAAAAGTCCATTTACACACAGATTACAGATAAACATATACATTGGCTCATGAAGCTTCTTATGTGAGATTATAGTGAAAATTACTGTTACATTACAAAAGACCATCAAGGGATAAAACAGTGCAGTGAAAGAAAAAAACACATATCTGTTTTCCATTGTTTCATTGAGACCGGAGAGTGTAAATACTAAGACACTGGACTCATTCTCTAGCGGTGGCTGCATCTGGAATGATATGCAACTATTATGTAGGTTTTGTTGTTGTTATTGGAACACTAATTAAACATAGAAAGTTGTGTTCATTTGAATGGTCATGGTCTTTAACTGGGAAGTCTGTAGATAGATAGATAGATAGATAAGATAATCGATAACGATAGCTAGATAGATATAGATCGATATAGACTAGATTCAAAAAATGAATAAGTTGCAGTTCCATCTTACATGTTGTTCGGTGGCATGTGTTCCTGTACTGTATTTGTGGTAAAGGTTTGATTTGGTTTGTTTTATATGGACACTGGTCTCATGCTAATTGCCTTGACCACAAACATTGTAAACAGTTTTAACAAGCTCTCTAAAGGCTTACTTTCTCTTCAGTCAAAATAACTGTCTGTCTCTGCCCACAAATAGATTTAGAGGAATTATCCGTCTATTTAAAGTTGTCAATCATATTCCTGCCAATGCATCAGTTCCAACACTATACAATATGAAACTTATAATATATGATACAATTATTTACAAAATTACTTTAATATTTTATATTATGTTGTTAGCTCACTTTCAATAGTGCACAAATGAGTTACTAGTAAAAATCTTTTAAGACTTGCTGCAGTAGGCCTTAAAGCTCAAACATAATACATATTTATATACAGCTTTTTTTATTGATCTGCTTCTAAGAAAGTTCCATGAATCTGATGTTTTAGATGGTTTTAGTGTGACAAACCAAAAAATACAAATAAAAAATATTTAAATAAATAAATCTAAATAAATTTTTACATAACAATATTGAAAATAACTTAGAAGAATGACATGTTAAATTTACCTTTTTTTTTTGCTGTGGGTTTTTCTGCAAGCGGAAACTATGGAAGCATATGGTGAGCAATATTCATTTTAAAATTTAATATGCAAAATGGCAAAACAGTTTGTAAAATGGCAATGTATTTCTGAATGTATTTGAAAATGCATTCCGAGCCGAAGTATTTAAATTGACATTTTCCCATACCATATGTGCGCGGTTAGTGCACAATGAACTTCAATTCCGTATAATCCTTTATTGTGGCCAGTTCCTACGACTAGGTTAAATATCGTAAAGTTAAGTACATATGACAACATACAATAATTAGGTGATAAAATATAAGCGGTCTTTACATATTAATGACGTCATCAGAGGCGGCCATCTTGAATTTCATAGTTTCGACATAGTGATATTGAATGATGTTTGCTATGCATGCTTTTTAAAAAAAACTTTTTATCCTCATTCCAAATTATCAGAAAAGAGGAAACTCCACCCCCACAATGAACGAGAAAGTTGGTGGATTATTACTATATTACTCTACTATGGTATCGTAAATGCATGTGAACTACCTACTATTATTGATCATATCTCAGGACATAATAGATATTGATTGGGAGTGTTGGAACTTTATTTGCATGTTTGTTTTGTTTTTTTTTTTTTTGTCTTTTTATCCTCATTCCAAATGTATATATCCAAATATAATATATAAATGATTTTTTTATACATTTAAAACAGCCCAAACATACCTATATTCATATAAAATGCTGCACCAAACAAATTTGGAAGGGAAAAATGTAAACAATAAACCAACTCTATAGCGGATTTTAAGTGATCAAGGGCTTAGGACGTTCCGATTCAGCCATTCCAAGGGTTCTGCCAGTAGTGGGCACTCGTGCAACGTAATCAATGATGTACATCTGAGTGAAGGAGATGGAGGGAAGTTTGCGATTGAAGGGCATAAAAAAATGGACTGGAGCACAGCCAGTGAGCGATGTTGAGGCAGGCGAAATGCATTTGGTTAATGTTGACCTATTGTGAGCCCCGCTTTGATGTAATGATTGACGGGTTTGGGGCGTGATCGGCTTGGGAATGCTGTAGCATCTGGACCAATCAAACACAATATATATATTTTGTTAGCTATATTTAAAAAAATACTCTGTAACACCCCTCAGTTAAAAAGCCATATGAGGACACAGGACCCTTCCCCCGAATGCGTCTTACCCCTCAGCAAGACACCAGGCCCCTTGTCACCATGCCCCACGCTGTACACTGGTTTATTGGCCCAAAGGAAGGAAAACACTCCATTACATTTTTGTCATAAGGAAAACCGCAATGCACCTAAAATGGATTCTTCTCTAATTAATTAATAGGAAAACCTTTCTTTACGAACCACATGCCTTCATAGTCATTGAGTGGGGTTTCACTGTCCTTGTCCTTGTCTCTTTTATTGTAACTGTTTTATGCAGGCTATGATGGAGCCCACTCGTTCCTATTCCTCTGATACCATACAGTATACTACATCAAGTGTAGATGAGGGCTTCATCTAATATACTATAAAGGGCCTTTCATGCTGTATCAGAGGAGCTTTCACTCAATCTACCTGGATACCTGTACTGCAGCGTTCAGAAACATTTTAACCATACTGGCAATTTTTGTGATGTTATTCCAACTAAAACAGATTAATAAACTTATGGTAGCAATTTTGGGACATAGCCGCTTACTTAGATGAATTCAGCTTATGCGGCGCAGAACATGATTTATCTTTATACTGCACTTGGGTTTCTTTGCTAAAACAGATTAACCTATCACACTGATACCATTAAGCATGAAAATACATAAAACTCTTCAATCCTATGAGACCACTTCAACCCTCCGTGCTCGCATTTACAAGCAGCAAAGGGACACAACAGCGTATCTCAAGTCCTCCCTATTCTAACATGGCCTTACAAGCCCACACTTTTAGGTATGACAGTTTTTAGAAGATCTCTAGCCTTAGTTTAACAATCATGCCATCTCTGTCCGCCACCATTCGGTCGCAATCACTCAAGGGAAAATAAATACTTATCATAACTATTATAAATAATGATATATTAGATCCGCGGGAATATTTACTTGACCCCAGGGTTTTCCCTGCTGGTCAATTTCAAGACTTTAGATTGGCCTGTTAGGAAAATACTTCTTACTGTCCAATTTCCTACCGAGCCTGCGCATAAAGCTGCATGATTAATGGACGCCAGTTTGATAACATGGGAACAACGTCAATTGATACAAAGTAAGACGTTATGAACTCATAACTCCTTAACCTAGCTAACATACTACATAACAATAACTAGTCTATCACACACACACATGCATATACAGTTGGTATACGGGGTTAAAGCTTAAGCATAAGAGCAGAGAAATAACAAATAATGAAAAGCTAATGACCATATTGTATTCAGCAGATCTACACCTGAGGTAAGCGTCAGATTCTTAGTTCAAACACCCCTTTGTAAAAAGGTGCAAATGATACCTAATGTATCAGTTAATAAGACTAAGTTTGAATACTTGCACATCTCGTCTGTCTGAAAGAAAAGCTTGATGCAATCTGAAGGCTCACGTTGATCTTTGCTGAAGTTGGTTGATGAAAAAGAACCAGTTTTAGTCAGAGAATCTTGGTGAATGGAAAGTCAAGGCCAAAAGCCTGGCACGAACTTAGGGTGTCCTTAGAAGCGTTCTAGCTCACATCCTCATCTTCTCCGAATCTAACAGAACCGCAGACTTGGTCTTGGCACCGATGTTCGGCCTTTAAGGTCGGAGAAGATCTCCGCTTTTCAAGATGGGCTTGTCCAATGAGAGAGCTGGAAATTTCCTAGCGGAGTTTTGGAAATACCGGGGATTGTATCCCTTTGTGTGAACATGGTATTTGGCATATGGAACCGTGAATCGAAATTACTAAAGATTTCAGGACACTAATATATTGCTATTTACCACACATAATACCTCTCGTTTAATCGCAGAAGACGATCATAGATACTAACATGGTGATTACATATACAGTGGTGTGCAAAAGTGTTTGGGCCCCCCTTCCTGTTTCTCTTTATTTTTTTGCATGTGTCTGTCACCCTTTAATGTTTCAGATAATCAAATAAATTTAAATATTAGTAAAAGATAATACAAGTGAACACAACATGCATTTTTTAAATTAAGGTTTTTATTATTAAAGGAAAACAAAATACAAAACTACATGGCCCTGTGTGAAAAAAAGTGTTTGCCCCCTAAACCTAATAACTGGTTGCGCCACCCTTAGCAGCAACAACTGCAATCAAGCATTTGTGATAACTTGCAATGAGTCTGTTACAGCGCTGTGTAGGAATTTTGGTCCACTCGTCTATGCAGAATTGTTGTAATTCAACCACATTGGAGGGTTTTAGAGCATGAACAGCCTTTTTAAGGTCATGCCACATCATCTCAATAGGATTCAGGTCAGGACATTGACTAGGCCACTCCAAAGTCTTCATTTTGTTTTTCTTCACCCATTCAGAGGTGGACTTGCTGGTGTTTTGGATCATTGTCCTGCTGCATAACCCAAGTGCTCTTGAGCTTGAGGTCACAAACTGATGTCCGGACATTCTCCTTCAGGATTTTTTAGGAGTCAGCAGAATTCATGGTTCCATTTATCAAACAAGTCTTCCAGGTCCTGAAGCAGCAAAAAAGCCCCAGACCATCACACTACCACCAACATATTTTAAGGGTTGGATATTGGTTCTTTTCTGAAGAATCAGGTTACTTTACGCAGTTAAGTTAATTTCGTCTTGGAACGCTGCCCTGCGACCATTTTGCCCAAGGTCGTCTTTCTTATGGTGGTTCAGTAACACGTTACCTCTAACTGAGGCAAGTGAGGCTGCAGTTCTTTGGAATGTTGTTGTGGAGTATTTTGTGACACTCTTGGATAAGTCGTCCGCTGTGCTCTTGGGTAATTTTGGGTCGGCTGGCCACGCCTGGAAGGTTCTCCACGTTCCATGTTTTTTTGTCCATTTTGTGAATAATGGATCTCACTGTGGTTCGCTGGAGTCCCAAAGCTTTGGAAATGTCTTTATAACCTTTTCCAGACTGATAAATCTCAATTACTTTTTTTTTCATTTGTTTCTGAATTTCTTTGGATATCGGCATGATGTCTAGCTTTTGAGTATCTTTTGGTCTACTTCACTTTGTCATGCAGGTCCTATTTAAGAGATTTCTTGTTTGCGAACAGGTGTGGCAGTAATCAGGGCTGGGTGTGGCTAGAGAAATTGAAGTCAGTTGTGATAAACCACAGTTTTAACAGGGGTGCAAACACTTCTTCACACAGGGCCTTGTAGTTTTGGATTTTGTTTTCCTTTAAAAACCTTAATTTAAAAATTGCATGTTGTGTTTACTTGTGTTATCCTTGACTAATATTTAAATTTGTTTGATGATCTGACACATTAAATAACTTTGTTGCGGACGACAAGCAAAAATCAGATCATAGAGGGGCCAACACTTTTTCACACCACTGTATACAAGCCTAGCAACCTGGTGGTCATTACTGTGTTTCACTCGCTGAGTGAAACTAAAGGTGTAATACTGTACCTTAGTATGCATGTGTGAGGCACACATAACTACATACATGTTTAAACCGGCTTTAACTTACAGTAAAACCGTTTTGTAATTATTTAAACAAGTGCAAGAAGTTTATTGTTAAATTAGAGAAGCACTCAGTCTTGAAGGACTGAAAGCACCACATTTTAAAACTGTGGGCAACTTCTTTGAAATAGGCAGACACCAAACTGCTTGAATTGCACTCGCATGCATTGGTTACCATGACAACAACTTGTCACAGGAAGCGCTAACTCCACATAGCACACGCGTCACCTGGTGATGCCATGTTGTAAACAAACCACCTTAAGCGGCTAAGCTAGCACGACTTAGCATAGTTTCATCTTAGGCTAAGCTACCAAATAGCTTTAACAATTAGGGGTTAGCACTCTTTAATTGAAGCTTTTAAATACAGCATGTGTGTATGCAGTGTGAAGTAATTTGAATTTAACCTAATCCCTGGTTTCTGATTTTTCACTTTCTTTTTCTTCTTTTTCGAAAACGTTTTCCACATCTCATCTCCTCACGAATTAACTATCCCTTAGATTGTATCTTCCTGAATGCTATTGCTCGGTTACTAGTTAATTAAATCTAAATTTATTACATTTTCCTGTCCTCTCTATAAGACCGTAATCATTAGTCCATTGGGTTGTTTTTAGTACACAATTGGATCACGTGCTACGGAGGGCGGGGCACCACATGGCTTGCCTCAGCATGGGAGCTGAACACGCAGCAGCTGTGACCATACAAAATTTGGTGGTGTTGCCCCAAACAATCTTAAGTTAATCCTATGCTACTGATTGTTCCTAATGACAGATTGATTACCCCTGTTTTAATAATAGCAGTGAGCAAATTTTTGAAATCCACTTTACCGTTATGCCCCCTTTTGTTCCACTTTGATTTGATGTTCTTTCTGAACCTCAAAAGGAACCAGAGACACCTCTATTTTTTTTTATTTGTTTATTTTCAACATGTGCTCTAATTTTAATGACCCTGTTACACAAGTCATCTTGACAAATACTAGGGTATAACTATTGTCCTGAGCACCAAGCAATAAGCATAATCTGAATAGGAATGCCCTCCATCTTCCTTTTCCCTCCTCTACTTCACTTCCTCAGAGATAAAGCCTGTTGTGAAACATCAGTGAGTACTGAGTGATAATTTGACAATAAGAGCAGCCTTAAGTCATCAATCAGAACTCTGTTTACGCCCTTTTCAGCAAACATATGCTGACCCAAACCTATCTTAGCATTCTGTCATCCACAGCTAAGATAATAACCTAATACTTCAGCTAAGCACACCTGGCAAAACCTAGCTGTAAAACCTAGCTCCACATTCTGTTTGATCTTGTATTATTCTCTAGCCCTTACTCTCAACACGAGTGTGTCAAAATGTTGCAGATGCTCAGATTAACTGCCCAGAATGCAGACCAAAGATGGCTGGCCAGGCGTTGTGAGGAACACCCTTCTACCCAGGGCTGCCGACAACCTACTGCACCAGAGCCGAAAGCAACTGGACACCGAGGGAAGTACTACTACTGACCTGACTCAAGCGAGAGTTATGGCTACAAAGAGCTCACCAAGATCATCATCTTCCTGGCCCACAACCTCATGGGTCTGAAACAGGAGGTAAATGATCTCAAGCAACAGATCACGGCGGTATCCCACAAGGACCCCAGCAGAATGGAGTTACAGGAGGAAATCAATAGACTTCAAAAGGCTCTGACAGCTGCTGAACAGCAAGAGCACCTGGAAAAGGTAGACAGAAAGGACCTGGAAAGGAAACTTTCCCACACAAAATTACTATTAAAGCAGCAAATTCTGAGCTCTTAGACAAAGTTGCCAGAATTGAGACTCTGATCCAGCAGCTGAACAACACTCAAGACAAACTTGACATGGTCCAAAGAGAACTCAGGTACTCTTATAGGCTGCAAAAGGAAACACAGTGGGAGAAACACCCTACTCCTGCAACCTCACTCAGCAGTGCAAAACTCCCTCAGGTGCACCAAGCTACGAATGGTGTAGCCACACTTTCTGCTTAACACCTCCGCAGACATAACCATAATACCTCACAGCAATCCCACGAGAGGAGGGTGCGTCCCCAGTTCAAGCATCCCTGCAGCAGTGCTCATGATTTAACGCCCATAGACTTGGCATTCTTAGCCGACCTGCCCAGCTTTCACATGGCCAGGAAAATAATAGTTTCCTATTTTATGCAGTACGAGCAGTAATTTAGATCGGTGGAGTCGTTTTAAACATTGCTTTCAAGCAGACCCAGTAATCAATCTTATTTGTCTGTCTCATAAGTTTTAGTAACTTTTTATACATGCGCGCACCAGTTTCTGATTAAAATCAGATAAAACTATCGCTTGAATGTGCCTTCCTACAAGCAGTAGAAAGTTCTCAGTGCTATAATGTGTTGAAATTGTACGATAAGAAACTAACCTGACTTAAGCGAAGAAATCCTAATTTCTGTGTTAAGCGGGTACGACCTTTTCTGACGAATAATCTCAATTACAGCCATACATGGTACCAAGAATAACGGCTCTTATCTTCGGGCGAGAATCCACCTTTTTCAGCATTGTGGTAGGTATCTCGACGTGCTCCTCATTTCACTATTTAAGGAGCCTTAATTTGAATTCGTATCATGTGTTCATTTGGACCCGCTCATTGAAACCATTACTTCACGGCTTATCACATGCACTACCAGATTTCTGTCAAAGTCAATAACTATAGTTGTGTGCCTTCCTACCCTAGACAAGT
This sequence comes from Sinocyclocheilus anophthalmus, assembly GCA_018155175.1. Classification (NCBI taxonomy): domain Eukaryota; kingdom Metazoa; phylum Chordata; class Actinopteri; order Cypriniformes; family Cyprinidae; genus Sinocyclocheilus; species Sinocyclocheilus anophthalmus. The sequence continues at coordinate 57,110 of JADLZN010008514.1, read as the reverse complement.
TTTTCAGTGCTAAATGTTTTACATCGTACGATAAGAATCTAACCCACCAAAAAGGATTTTTTAAGAAAGCCTAGTTTTGTTGTTAGGAAGGGTACGCCTTTTCTGACGACGGAACCTCAGATTAGCAGCTCATATAAATGGTACCTGAATAAATCGGTCTGATTTTGGGCGATGAAATCCCCTTTTTCAGCACTGTGTATGTGATCTGAGCTATACTCCTCATTTCTTTAATTTAAGGCCTTATTATGTGTTACTTATCATTGTATTTCATTTTGACTCGCTAATGTGAAACATTTACGTAAAATTAATAGTGTTATTCTAGCGTAGCTAACTACGAAACCACCATTGCCTGTGAAGTGAATGTGATGTTTTGATTAATGAATGAATTTGTACGGGACATGTCATAACTGACTGTTATGCCCCGCATGAGTTTTCCCATGCATGTTCACAGCAGTGAAAGTTCTGCTCCACTTGCACCTGATGTGAGCTTGCATTGGTCTCCTAGCACCACTTAACCCCGGAATGTGAGCAACTCTTCCAGGTTGAATCCTGACAACTGCAAACCCGTCACAGAACGTGGTGTAAATAAAGAACTGCGTGTAGCCAACGCTAAATCTTTAGCAGCCGCACAGGCATTTAAACTGAGCCCTTTACCTCAACTGCTAGCTTTTAGCATACGACTAACGCTAGATAGGCATGTAAAGTGTAACTTTCAAACCACTCCTCTCTCTCTCACTCTCTCTATTGCGCTAATCACTCCGTCACGCCTGTTTCACTGCCTGTTGATGCTACACCTCCTCTTTGGTTCAGTTCGGTCAGGTCCCCCCCACATACTTTGGTTTTACTTGGGTTATTGTTTATTTTTGTTTTGACTTTATTCCACCTCTCTTTGATTTTACTGCATCTATTTACATTTGTTTAGCATGAATGTACAAATTCAGCTAAATTGAGTGTGCTGTAAGCTGAGATGGTAATTACATCGATTTGTTTATTTAACTTTCCTTTTAGTTTCCTACACAATTTTTTTTGACTTTTACCTCCTATTTTAGTTCTTTTTTAACCTTTTTTTTCCCCCCCAACCATCTTCGTTTTTTGTATAGGATTACAGTAGTTCTAGAAACTGTTGTTTCCTTAATGAGTTATATAGGTTATTAGTAGCCTAATCCCTGTTTTCCTCTCTACTTCTCCTCACTCCTCAATGCCAGGCCTAATACATTGAAAGGCAGCTACGGTTTCACCCTGTATGCCAGATAACTCGAACAATTCCCATTGTTTCTTTTTGACGATGTATTTGGTGTGTCCCTGCTAGTTTAGCTAATAGTCTAACCCTAGGTTTATGAAGTCTTTTGCAGCATCACCCACAAGTGACACCTGTTTAGCCATATTTCTTAGCAAAAAAAAAAACTTCCTATCACGAAGCGTTTCGGATTTCCAAAAATCTTCTTCTTCCTTTTCTTTTTTTTTTGATTTCATCTTATTTTATTTCATTTTTGTCATAGTGACCAAACCCGTGAGCCATCAGTGCTTTGAGTAATAGTTTGATCAAAGCCTGTCATCAGCTGACCCCTGCTTACGGCTCCTCAACAAAGTTACTCAAACTCTCCTTTGTGTTCACGAACACAAAAACATAGCACCCTACCTCACCAGCTATTCATACCTTACACAGCCTACACAGCCATTCCCCATACAGATAGCTTAACACCTTTGTACATACTTGCATTTGCCTTCTGCCTCTCTCTCTGTGTTCCCCACAAGTGGCCATGTCACAGACTTCCACAGACTCCAGCCCTGCCAGCCTCACCAGACCCCACCTGGAAACCCAGCAGGACTGAATGGCATCTTTCTTTCCTGCTCCAAAGCAGCCGACGACCTGCAATGCAAAGAAGGAACCTCGAGACTGCGACACAATGCACCTGACCCCAGCCCTTAACCACGCATGAACTGATCCAGCATCATCCTCGCCTCGGCCCACCCGTTCCAAGGGTCTCAGACAGGGATAAATAGCTGAAACTGCAAGAACGGACACCTCTGCTCATGGAGAAAGCCCAGAACTGAAGTTGGCAAATAACTCACAGAATGGTGCACAGAAGGATCACCAGTCTTCAGGCGCCTAACAGCTGCTGAGACACCCAGCACGCTTGGAAAAAATCCATCATCCAGGACTTGGAAAGAGAAACTGTTTCCAGAAGTCAATGTTAAAAACAGCATAGTGGACTAAAGAGAGAGACCCCAATCTCAGGCCTAGAAAGGCCATCTGCACTGCAGCGAGCTGAGTCCAAACCCGACTCCAATTCTGCAACAGTAAAGAGGATCTTAACATTCTCAATATAGCCTGAAAGCAGTCTATGCCGACTGCGCATGGACTCCACGTAAAGAGCGCCCCTGCTGAACATCACACACCACCAAGTCAGTGCTAGCCCTCCACACCTGTGCACAGGCTACGAAGGGGGAGGGAGCCACGCCTTCTGCGTTACACGTTTAAAAGATCATCTACCAATAACCCTAATAAAACCTCTGGCAGCTGCAGTAGGAACACGTTGTTCAGGCGAATGTGAATGCCCCCTGCAAGCAGCCCAAGTGAAATCCCAGTCCTTCTCGCCAGCGAACCAACTCCAACACCAATGAAGCCAAATGACCCAAGGTAATTCATTCACAAATTAAACTGCAATATGCTTTATAACACAAGGTGACAGACAGGAAACACACACCCGAACTGCCCCGGCAACAGGCCTAGACCCCCCTCATCCAAGACGTTCGAACCTGGAGGGGGTTGGGCGAGAGCCCCACTGTTCCCGACGTCACCAGCCCGCAGCACAGGGGGTGGGGCAAGGGACCCGTCACCATAGGATCACTGCAGACACCACACGAACCGTGTGGACCCAAGAGCTGGCCAAGACAATACATCTGGCACCTAAATACTTGCAGAGATCCCTGAGGACATCAAAGGACTGATCCTGAAGCCTCACCAACAGTTAACAAGCCATCATAAGGTTCTCAGACCAAGTAGTCTGAACTGGACTATCTCTGCTTGAGTCTGAATTGCACAACTCAGAATCCAAAGCAGGCTCCAGAAGGCACCCAGCATTGCTACAATGCAAAACCCTTCTACAGAAAGTCCCTAGCCAGAAGAGGACAGAGTCATCAACATGGCAACAGACCCAGGTTCCGGACCAACCACTGGGAAAAGCCATGGACAAAGGCCTCCTCATCCTGCAAACACCACGGTATACAGCAGTCCACCACAACATCCTCCTACACACCCTTCACCCAGGTCCTGACGTAGGCTCCCAGGACAGCTGACATGCCTACTTCCTGCTCACTGCAAAGAGCTCTGGAACAAAACTCACAAGGGACTGAGCAGACAACTTCTGACTCCTTGCCTTACTCCACCGCATCAGACCCCTCCAAGAGGACCATCTCTTGAACGGTCTAACACCCCAGAGCGCCGCAACGTTGTATTGAACAACGGCCCACATGCCCCCACGCGAAACCTCGACAACACAACGCGGCAGCTCAAGTAGTCGGTGCCGCCACAAGAGCCAAGCGACACCGCAAACATCAGTTTTCTAGTGACGTTCGGGCAGAACAGAGATCTAACAACCACCTGCTGTTCTCCTGCCATCATCACTAGGTCAGTTTGAAACTCTCTGCACGCTACAAAATCTACATAACAATTACCTGCAATCCCTGGAGCCACCTGCATTCTCACCAGTGAGAGTCTAACCCTGCTGTTCCACATCGTGGGTACCACAGTTAGCCTACTGGCTAACAACATCAACAGAAAACCATCCTACCCGGACTAACTCACTTCATGATGACAGGTGACACAGCCTCGACACTTGCTGCACAAGCTCGAGGACCCTCACATTGCTACAGCCTACATCACCACAGCGCAACACCTGACAGCATCCACCACGGCACCTCAACCACTCCTGGAGGCACCAACAGCAAAATAGCCGCCACTGGCTCCCAGCCGTGAGGGGCAGGTGTGTGTTCGATTGTTCTGCACCTTTGCTCGCCTGTTGTTTGTCTATTCTACCGACAGCAATGTTCGAAAGGTGGATTTGTAGCTTCTGGGACATTCAACACAATAATATTATTGTTTAGATATATTTACATCTCTGTACACCCTCGTTTAGCCAGATGCGACCTAGGACCCTTCCCCGACAATGCGTCTTAACACGCAGCCAAGACCCCAGGCATGCCCCTGTCACAATGGCAACCAACGCTGAATCACTGGTTTTATGGCCCAAGGAATGTGGGTAGTGACACTCACTACATTTTTCCATAGTAAAAGCCAAGCACATAAAAATGGACTCTTCTCTAATTAATTCAGAGGAAAACCTTTCTTTGAATGAACACGCATATCCTTCAGTTCATTGTGTATGTTGTTACTGTCCTTGTATATTATCTTTTATATTGTATACTGTTTTAGCGACTATGCATGTACCACTCGTTCCTGTCTCTCTTACTATGTGTATCCTAGCTATGGTTTTAGTATCGCTGAATTCGTCTCTGATTACTAAACGAGTGTATATTATATTTGGACTAGGCTTATCTATGTCCTTGAGAATCTTCTAGTAGTTCGATTCAAGTGCATCTGCTTACCATGCTTTCACACAAGGTCCGACACAGGACAAGCAGCTCCCCGTTTCCAAACTCCCGCTTGGGATTTCAGTCTTTCTCATTGGACAAGCTCATCATGAGAGGTGTGAATCTTGTCAGGCCTTAAAGGCCTCATATCAGTGACCCGCCCCAGTCTGCGGTTTGGTTGGAGAATTCCTGAGTAAAACGTGAGCTAACACCGCCGAGTACCCCCTAGTTTGTGCAGTCCTCGGGCCTTGACTTTTTCATTCCCAAAGGATTCTCTTACTCAACTGGTTCTTGTTTCATCACCACTTCAGCAAAGCTCAACCTTGAGCTCGATTGCACAATCAGCTCTTTCAACAGACGTATGTGCGTAGTCAAACCGTAGTCGTAGGAATCGATACATTAGTTATCAGTTGCCTTTTTAACCAGGTGTGTTTGAACTAGATTGGATGTTTCCTTTCATGCTGTAAGACTCTGAATAACAAAAACCAAGCTTCTATTTTTTATTTCTTTCTTGCTCTTTACCTGCTTAAGCTTTAAACTGTTTTCCCTTTGCGTGTGTGTGTAGTATGTTAGACTATTTTATGTGTTTATGTAGTTAATAAAATCTTACTTTTCACACTTGACGTTGTTCATTGTTTTGCTCATAACTGTAGTCCCTAATCATGCAGATTTATGCTACAAACACTGTGTAGAGTTGTACAGTAAGAAAGATATTTCCCTAAACCAGGAAATTAATGTTCTTAGAATTAACAAGACAGTTGACCCTGAGAGGTAAAGTAAATACTTACAGCGGATCTAAAATATTCATAATCATAACTAGTTATGATTAGGAGCCTATTTCCCCTTGAGCTGATCGCTCATGCATTTTCAAATCCACCTTTGTCTTAAACTAACAGCTCATGATGTCGTTCATGCAAAATGCTATTCTGCTTGGACATGTTACACATTTCAAATCAATTTGTGTTATACATTTTAATTTTAATTTTGCAACTTATAAAGCATTAAAATGTATATGTCTATCAAAAACTTGTGTCGGAAAGGCAAATGTACTTAATACTGAAGAATTTTTCATTTTGCTTCTCACGACCTCTTGATTGTGGTGGTCAGGGGTTGTGGGGATTCCCCACGTGGATTTGCCGTTGCGTAAGCGTCAAGTGCTCCACCGTTGTGGGTGTCGTCTGCATGTCCCATCATCCCATGCCAGCACCGTAGGTTACCCGCACTCTGTCTGCTAGAGCTTGCAGTACTGCTTGAAAGGCCAGTCTCTCTGCTCCTGCATCCAATCGCCACCGCTGGCTGCTAAGGGTTGTGTGAATTCCCCCTATGGTGCTCCCACATGTGTCTTCTTTTACTTCACATGGTAACGCCACCTTAAGGGGAGCTGTGTCTTTGCCTGGCAGATCTGCTCTGCCTTCTCTGCTCGGTAGTGATTTCACCCAAGATAGGCTGAGTCTGCCACAGAGACCTTCCATATGTTGCACTGCCCTGATTGGCCAGTCCATGTGTGTAATTTCCACATAACACCCCCTCCATGCAAGATGTGATCTCTGTAGAGTTCCCTTACGAAGAGGTGTAAAAAGTACTAAAAAAATTTTACTCAAGTGAAAGTACAAATACTGAGTGAAAATTTTACTATTAAAGTAATGGGGGGGGGGGGGTGGGGGGGTGGGTGGGGGTGAATATCCTGGGTCCAGAAACATACTCTTTAAAAGAAAAAAAAGTACCACATTAAAATTATACTTTAGTATTGAAAAAGTAAAAGTAACAGCAAGAATGAGAACTAGATACTTGTTTATGCATTTAATCTTTCACAATATGAAGTGAATGAAGTAACATACAAAGTGTTATCTGTATATTAAATATAAACAGCTTTAGAACTGTTTGTATTTAACTTTCAAACTACAAGACTTGCCTAATGACAATATGCAACATGCTACTCAAAGTTGTTAAATATATGGTTTTACTTAAGCAGAAGTCTGCTTTCTGCTTCAACAGCTTCAGCTGCTAGAGTCGATCTGCTGCTTTTATTCCATAAAGCTTGGCACTTGGCAAAGGCCGATCTGAAGATTTTCTTGTAGTGCTCATTCGAGAGAGCTTTTTGGGCATCGACACTTGAGACTAGGTTAAGTATGTGGCAGGCACACTTTTTTTGTTTTGGTAGCTGGAATTTGAAGCCATCATCTTGGTCCAGGAGTAGAGAGGCATCTTGGAATTCCACACCGTCACTTGCCTCATCACAGCCTTCAGAATCAGTGTTGTCATCACCTTCACACTTGCTTGCCTCAGTCTTCAGGAAGTTGGAACCACTGTCTGTGGTTGTGCAGACAACCTTGTCATGTATTTCATACTCTGAGTGGATATCGTTTATAGCACTGGCCAGTACCTCAGAAGTATAAGAACCCTTTAATATTTTGCAGGCAAGTGCAGCAGAATGTCTTTCAAGAGTATCAGGGCTTATCCAGTGAGCAGTTACACCAATGAATGACTTTCTATGTGCAGTCCAGAAATCCACTGTGGTTGCAATCCATTCAGCTTCACTTTCTGTTTCATGATCAGAGTAGCTTCAGCTATCTTGGAGCGTAAAAAGTCGGCCTTGTAATGACAGAACTGCCAGGCTGCAATGTACTAATCAGCTCTTTAAATTATGGCAGATCAACAGTGCTGAAAGGATGAAGTCCTTTGTTCACAGTGACTGGAAACATATGTTTGACTGGGAAAACGGAGTCAACTTTCAGTTGCTTACTGCTGGAAGCATGGGTAGAGGTCCCGATCTTTCTCTTCTGTGCTGTCAATTTAGGGTGTGTTCACACACTTGTAGTTCAGTTCTCTTGGTTCATTTGGTCCTGACCAAAAAAGAAAACGATACATTTGGTCCTGGTCCGCTTAACGTTCACACTGGCATTTTTTTACAGCGAATCTAAAGATACCGAAAAGCGGACCTGCGCAGACCGATCGGTGTATAACATCAAAGTACCCATTCACTGATCGGTCTGCTTAGCGCCCCTTTAAGTCGAATACACCTAATGCCATCTGCTGGACTAAGCAGGCTCATTTGTGTGTACTTATGATTTTATTTTCACCACCTGCAAACTGACGAAGCGCTAATAAAAGGCAATTTACCTCCTCATTGCTCCACGTTTGCTCTCTGCTCCTTTTGTTTGGGATAGACTGCTTGTTCCACGTCATCAAGTCATGTCGCATAGCATCCAAGATTTTCATTACTTCCTGTTTTTGGTTCGTTTAGAAGTATTTGGTCTGTGTTGCATACATATTTCATTCGAACCGCACCAGAGTTAGTTTGGAAGCGGACCGAGAACCATCTTTTTAGTGGTCTCGGTCCGCTTGTTTGGTGTGATATAACAACAAACAAACAAATATATAAAAATCTTTATACTGCTATGCAATATAAATGTAACTTAATTACACTTATGCATAAAAGTATGCACATCTGACAAAAGTATTAATAAGACTGAGCCAATGTCAGTCAATTGCACACTTTATAATATTAAACACTTGTTGATTTCAGAGCTTCAATGGCATTTAGTGACCATTGAACATTAATTTATTTTCCTCATTGATAAAAACACAGGACTGTAAGGCTGACATGACAGGTTGGATTGATTTGATAATAATTTTTAATGATTTAGTTGTATTAGTTTTGCATTAAATACAATGTGATTTTCGGTAATCCAGATCTTGCAAAAATGCATTTTCTTTTCATCTTTTCTTGCGCATGAATTCCCCCACAATGAGAATGCGGGAAAATAATGACGATTAAAAGCAATACAGTTAGAGGTGCCAAAGTTGCCATGGATCTGCTTACTGAAACCCTCAACAACAGCCACAGATTGCAGACAATTACCATTGTTTGACAAATAATTTAAAGACAATTACATATGCATTCCCAGTGGTGGAAAGAGTACTGAAAAAATATACTCAAGTAAAAGTACCATTACCTTCCAAAAAATGTAGTGTGAGTAGAGTAAAAGTACTTGTCCAAAAGAACTACTTGAGTGAGAGTAAAAGAGTAGCCTGTTTAAAAGTACTCATGAGTATTGAGTAGTGAGTACTGAGCTGTGGATTCTACCCCCTCATAATAAACGCTGTACATCGCAATTTAAACATTTTAAAAACGTTGTACGTTCTGTAATTCACATTATCTTGTTTGTCATAAAGAATATCTTTCATCGAGCAGTTTTAATTTTGACTGCCAACTCTTTAAAATACATCAAAACAGCATGGAAACAGTATTCAATTGAAGAAAAGATGAAAGTTAATATCAGTACAATCATCCCCATTTAAATCATAAAGTTTGAAAAAGTAGATTTAAAATCATGTGTAAGGCCACTGAGACTGTATATGCTGTTGTTGCACATAAAATATGAATAGTGCAAATACAAACACCATTAGAAACTCATAGTTCAGTATCACACAAACATGATATGGGTTAAAATGAGAGACCATTTCTCTCCGAAACGGTGCCAGTTTTAGCGTTTTGCTATAAAGAAATAAAAATAACTAAACTTGATAATTTGTTACAATTTTTACATAAATGCACATTGTTCTTGTAGGATGGCATCATGCCATACCTTTTACACATTTACTCGAATTGTTATGCTGATAATACAATTTGTAAGGAAAAAAATGCATTAATTAAATGCGAAGTATTCTGTGGAACTTTTTCAAATGAAAACACACCACACACACGCTCTTTGCTGAGTCCCAACCCCCACGCGGTCTCGTGAATCACAGCAATTCACACTGAATGAACAAAAAGTGTTTGACTTGAAAATGGTTATGCACGATGCCTTGCGAATTGAAGGAGAACAAAAAAAGTTTATACGAACGGCAGTTTTTATTACATCACCCGCTGGCACGATGCAGTAGCCTATATTAGGCAATAGCCTATATACGGGTCATCGATAAGGTACAGATTGGTCCTCAATTTGTGTTTCCAACACACTTTTTTCACTTTCATCACGCGCTCAAACTCATCAAAAGTCAACAACTTCAACAAGCAACAACGACTTATCCAAGTGACTGCTGCAGAACGCACGCGAGAGAGAGAGAGAGAGAGAGAAGAGGCAGCGCAGATCGCGCGTCTTATAAGTGAGTGGGAATTTACCGAACGTGGCACTTGCCGGAATGAACACTGTACGCAATACCCGCAACCTCACACCAAATTTCAGGCCGTGTAGATAGGCAAGCATATTTACAAATCGTTTAGTAAGCAGAAATCATAAATTTACCTTAACATATTAAGTTAGAGGAAGATGCGACTGAATTGATGCTTGAAGAATGTGCTTCCAGCAGCCATGAAGAAACAGTCGGCGGTTAAAGTTTTCTATGCACAATTTGATTTGACAAAAGTCACGAGACCTATTACTATCTTTCTATCCAATCACGTTGATGGATAAAAATAAAATTAAAATAAGCATGTAATGACCACAAACAGAGGAAAATAGCAGAGTAAAAGTACCGATACATCACTTAAAATGTACTCAATTAAAAGTACACAATTTTTAAACTACTCAAAAAAGTACAATTACTGATAAAAAAACTACTTAATTACTGTAACGTGAGTATTTGTAATTCGTTACTTCACACCCCTGTGCATTCCTAGAATTTTATTACATAAGCCTTATATTGTCAATCTCATGCATTAGTGAACATACTACACAGATAAGCACTCAAGGTCAACACGTGCAAAAAAAAAAAGTAGCAGTAAACCAAAATTCTAACTTACCTCAATATGCTTCTTTAAATTTAATGGCAAACTTTTGAAAGCCGATATTTCCTTGTTGAGTGGGAGACAAAAGATACATTTCATCTTGTATGAATCCTTACTACGCCACAGGTGCTCTTGATTTTGGACTGTACTCACTGCTGAATCATGTTCCTCCATTTTCTTCCACTGATTGTTATAATTTCTCTCAGGTCCAAGTCAAGGTGCTGTGCATTGTGGTAACTGATGTGACATAATGTCACTTCCAAAGGACCAATGAACATGTCTGGCCAATTACAGTGTATGATAAAACGAATCTCATTGGCAGAATAAATGACATTTAAATTAAACTGGGCATCAGCTCAATTCAATTGGTTTGTTAGTAGTAAGGGAAGATAGAGGAAAATTATCAGCAAAAATGTGTACTTTTTGAGTGTAAATTAAATTGTAAGGAGTAAAAAGTAACTTTTTTATTTAAAAATGTAATTAAGTAAAAGTGCAAGTATTAATTTTTAATTGTACTCAAATAAAGTACAAATCCCCCAAAATAGAACTTTAGTACAGTAATCAAGTAAAAATACTCAAGTACTTTACACCCCTGCCCTTACGGGGGTATGCTCTCCCAGTGCTCTGTGGGGCGGGGTGCGAGATGCAAATGCCAACATACAGTGTCTCATTTTGTTACACTCGAAGGTGATTGGGCTCTCAGGTGAGTAACTGTGTAACGTTCTGAAGTAATGTCTCCGTTCCTTCCTTCAGGGTTACATACGTAACAAAGACTTTTCACAGGATTACTTTGTTTGTCCTACTGGGGGAAAAAATATATTGCACTCTGAGATTGGCCTAATTCATCTGGATAATTCTAGTAGTATTTTGCTGTAGTATTTTGTATTATTTCATGCAGTTATTAAAATCCTTATTGGCAAGATGAAAATCTACTTCAACACTGCTACTTAAGCTGCCACTTATGTCATTATTGTTAACATAGCCCTTGTCATTCAGAGCAGAACTGTAGAAAGTATGTGTATTTGAATTACCTGGACCTGTTCTATCTGGGTGCCCTTGAGGTAGACAAGCCATCTGTTGCCATCACTTTTTTTCCTGCATTGATCTTCAAGCCATATGAATGGGTGATGCGAACAATAGTGTGCAGTATATTTGTAGCTTCAGCATTGCTGTTTGCGAATAAGGCGCTGTCATCAGCAAACGTTCGGTCGGTTAAACCGCAATCTTTATCATACTGTACTCCACGCATGCTGACATTGTGTTTGGTGTCGTGCTGTATCGTGTACATTGTAACGAAACGAGTACTGCGTCCGCTCGTTCCCGTATGTCAGGGAACCAAGGTTACGTTAGCAAGCAGCGCAAGACCGATGAGTATGTTCCCTAATGATATTTCGTTCGTACTGCATATGCTAAGACGCTATGGGGAACCAGTACAATCACGCCATGCAATGTTAGAGAAAGAGGAGGGTAGCTGGGAGGTAAGCTTGAACTTGCCTTAAGCACCACAAGGGGCCCAGAGGGACCAAGTATGTTGCAGGGAAAGCCCTGGATTAGGCAATAGAGCCAAGCTCGCAGAAGTCAGCCTGGACATAAGTAATCCTTCCAAGAAAAACCCTTACAGGCTCGGCACTCAGTGAGGGCCAAGAGAGTAAGAAGGAAGGCAAAGCCTAAGCACTGGTTTGCCCTAAGGCAAGACGAACGAGTAGAGACCAGGAAAGGAGTCCTGACCTTGTAAGGCGGACGTCCCGATTATAGAACCGTGGCTAAAATGGCATTGGGCGTAGCCAGCTCTTCCTACACAGATCTCTGCAATGGACACACCAATAGACCACGCCCAAGACGAGGCCATACCTCTAGTCGAATGGGCTCTTGCTCCCATGGGGCAGTGTAGGGCCAAAGAGGAGTATGCTAGCATAATAGCATCAACTATTCTCTTGGCGAGTCTCTGCTTCGTGACCGGAAGCCCTTTGGTGTGAACACTGAAGCATATAAAGAGTTGTTCCGACTGCCTGATTGGGGTGGAACGCGCACAAATAAGATCAATCAATCTTTTTTTTTTTTTTGTTCGCCCTGACGGGCAGAGGAAATTGAAACTCATGGTCATCCTTCGAGGGAGGAAGCGCCGATAGAGTTATAACCTGTGCTTTGAATGGAGTGGAGAGCACTTTTGGTATGTACCCATGCCTTGGTTTTACCTTAGAGTCGTTGGGCCCGAATTCAAGGCAGGAAGGTCACACAGAGAGCGCCTGCAGAGCTCCCATACACTTTACCGATGCTAACGCCAGTAGCAGAGCGTATTTTAGAATCAGGGAGCAAAGGTCAATGGATTGTAGTGGCTCAAAGGGAGGGCTCTTTAGAGCCCTCAGCACCGTGGACAGATCCCATGAAGGGACAGTGATGGGGCGAGGCGGGTTGAGCTTTCTAGACCCCTTGAGAAAATGAACAACCAAGTTGTTCCTTCCCACCGATTGGCCAGCTATAGGAGCATGTGAGGATGCTATGGCTGCTACATAGACCTTGAACGTGGAAGGGGAACGGCCCTTGTCAAACAGCTGTTGCAGGAAGGACAATATCTGATATATGTCACAGGAAACAGGGTCTTCACCGCGGGTCCACCGACCATTTAAGGGCGTAGAGGCGTCTCGTAGACAGTGCTCTAGCCTAAGAGATTGTACTTATTACGCTCTCTGGGAGGTCCGCATGCTCCCATTGAGAGGCCAGAGGTGCAGAGCCCACAGCTCGGGCTGGGGGTGCCTTATCGTTCTGTTCGCCTGAGAGTCTCATCTCAGGGGAATGGGCCATGGAGCTGCTACAAGCAGCTGAGACAGCTTTGCGAACCAGTGTTGGTTCCTCCAGAGCAGGGATACTAACAGAACCTTGTGCCCTTGCTCCCTGATTTGCCTGATTACCTGCGGGATCAGGGCAATCGGGGGCAACAACGTAAAGGAGGAGGTTGGGTCAGTTGTGGGCCAAAGTGTCCGTCTCCTTCAAGAAATAAGTTGGGCAATGATAGTTGTCTTTTGAGGCAAAGAGGTCGACCACTGCCTTGCCAAAGATCTCCCAGATTTTCTGAACCATTTGTGGGTGGAGTATCCACTCTTCTGAGGGGACATTGCTCCGAGACAGCATGTCTGCTCCTTGGTTCAACCTGCCCGGAACATGCGTTGCTCTCATCGAACTCAAGTTGAGCTGAGCCCATTCCAAGAGGCACTCTACAAGAGTAAAGAGGCACTTCGAGGAGAGTCCTCCCTGGCAGTTTATGTAGGACACTACCATCATGCTGTCCGATTGGACTGGGACGTGGTGTCCCCTTAGGCCTGGCAAGAAGGTGTGAAGGCTCAAACACACTGCCAGCATTTCATGCAGTTATTAAAATCCTTATTGGCAAGATGAAAATCTACTTCAACACTGCCACTTAAGCTGCCACTTATGTCATTATTGTTAACATAGCCCTTGTCATTCAGAGCAGAACTGTAGAAAGTATGTGTATTTGAATTACTGGACCTGTTCTATCTGGGTGCCCTTGAGGTAGACAAGCCATCTGTTGCCATCACTCTACAAGAGTAAAGAGGCACTTCGAGGAGAGTCCTCCCTGGCAGTTTATATAGGACACTACCATCATGCTGTCTGATTGGACTAGGATGTGGTGTCCCCTTAGGCCTGGCAAGAAGGTGTGAAGGCTCAAACACACTGCCAACATTTCCAGGCAGTTGATGTGAAGCCACCCTTCCTCTTTCGACCAGAGGCCGAAAGCCAGTTTGCCATTGCACAGCGCTCCCCAACCTATGTTGGAAACGTCTGTCGAGGCCACCTTACTTCTGCAGACCATTCCAAGGGGCATGCCTGTTTCACCCACTGAGAAGGATTCCAAGGGGCCAGAGCTGTCGCGGAGGCCTGGTCCACCTTGAAACGAAGGCATGCGAGACGCCAGGCATGGGACGCAACTAGCAGTTTCAGCCAGTATTGAAGGGGCCGCATGCGAAGCAGGCCCAGCTGTTGCACCGGAGATGTGGAGGCCATGAGACCCAGCATCTTCTGAAACATCTTGAGGGGGCGAGAGTCTCCTATTTTGAAAGAAGCCACAAGCTGCTCTATAGCCAGTGCACGTTCTGGCGCAACTGTTGCCCTCATTTGGGCTGAGTCGAAAACTGCTCCCAGGAACAATATCCGTTGGCTGGGAGACAGCAAGCTCTTGGCAAAAATTTACCCTGAGCACCAGGCATTCTAAGTGGCTGAGGAGAAAGGATCTGTGAGATAGTAGCTCGTCCTCCGACTGGGCTAAAACGAGCCAGTCGTTGAAGTAATTCAGAATGCGGATTCCCATCTGTCTCAGAGAAGAAAGAGCCACGTCCATGCACTTTGTAAAAGTGATGGACTTTGCCACTGATTTCCCACAATCTCAGCTTGCGTTTCAGTAACTTGTGTGAAAGGCTTGGCCTCAGCAGGGCAGAGTGTCTCTCTTTGCATGGGTTGTAACCCACAGATTCCTTCAGTGTTGTCCCCCCCCCCTGTCTTTTCCTGCCAGCAGCCACATGTCTCTTGATCTGGTTACGATGGACCCATTTGAAAACTGGTTCTTTCTGTCCCCGGCTCAGCTTGATCCGGTATGCGACAGGGGAGAGTTTGTCCACAATCTCATGCGGTCCTGTCCAGTGTGGCAGAAACTTCTTTGATAGCCGATGAAAGGTTGTCTGAGGAGGCTGTGCGTAGCTGTAGTACAAGACCCTGTCGCCCACATCCAGTTCTATGTGTGACGCCTTCCGGTAGTAGTATGCTTTCTGGCCTTCTGCACTCTTTTGGAGTTGATGTTGGGCAAAAGCAAATGTGGTTCTCAAATGCTGGTGTAGTTCATCAAGGTATTGGTGAGTGTTGTAGGCGGTGACAAGGTTGGCATCTCCTGGCTGGTATAGCAGGTGCAGGGGCAATGTCATTTGCCGGCCTGTCATTAGTTCAAAGGGAGGCACACCTGTTGACTCATGTGGAGTTGCTCTGATGGCCATGAGCACCAGGGGAAGTTTCACTCCCAGTCATTTGGTTAGCAGATAAGTATTTTCTAGGGCTGCATGATAAATCACATGCGATATTTAATGCGCATCCTGTCAGAAAGCCGGTTCTGTAATCAGAGGTAAATCTCCATCACCTGCGGGCTTTCACATTGAGCAGCATTAAATAAACAGAGCCGTTGTTCACTGATGAGCTACGCAAAAAAATCGCGTGAATATGAACGTGGTTTAGCGCAGCTCGTCAGTGAACAACGGCTCTGTGTAGTTAATGCGGCTCAATGTGANAAGCTCTCCGCGTGGCTAGCTTGTTTTTGTTTGAATCTTTTATTTTAATGACTTATTTTAAGGCAGTCTCCACATGACTTAACCACCGCCACAAAGCGGCAAACCACCAGGACTGCCATGTTCACCATGTTCTTTTCGGTCTCCGGGTTTGGCATCGTGTGTGGGGCAGTGCTAATCTTAGTACAGTGTATCGTGGTAATTGGAAAGTACGTCGGTCGAGCATGTGGGCTCCTTGGGCTGATGATAATAGTGGGTCATCAATAAAATGAAGTGAAGGAAAGTTGAAGGGTTTAGGTGGAACGGGGCTTATTTACAAAATACTTTGACATGAAGCACTCAGCATGGCCTCCGTCAGCAGAGGCAGTCACCAACTTCCAGTCGCGGCAAGAAGTACCACTTCTGACGACTGCCAAGGTCCCTTTGTGTTATATTTAGTAGACTTTGTTAAATATTTGCTTTGGATCACCACAGCATGTTTTTGCTGCGCTTGAGTCATATTGCATAAACTTCAGATGCCATTTCGGGGGGGTTTACAGTTGAAATAGATTTTGTTCTTCGACCGCAGGTCACCCCCTGTATGAGAGTTTCTTAAGGCCCGAAATATACTCTGTGATGTACTAAAGCTAAAGAGTCTCTTTAAACTTTTGCTTTGCTGCTGTATGATTCTAGTTGACCATAGAAGAAGACTGTATATGTGAATATCTGCTCTACTGCCCCTTGTGGCAAGGCAAAGAATGCAACGCATATTAGCCTTGCATTATGAAAGGGTTAGTTCACCCAAAAATGAAAAATACCCCACAATTTACTGACCCACAAGCCATCCTAGGTATATGACTTCCTTCTTTCAGACAAATCCAATTGGAGTTTTATTAAAAATTGTCCTGGCCCCTCCAAGCCTTTCAATGGGGATAAGCGGGTGCTGGTTGTCAACCGTCCAAAAGACGTGAAATAAAGTGCGCGCATCCATAATAAAACATCCCTCACATGGCTCCAGGGGGGCACGCTGAATAAAGGCCTCCTGTAGCGAATCCATGTGATTTTGTAAGATAAATATCCATATTTCAAACGTAAAAAACACTTTTCTATCACTTCCGCTATCTGTCATAAGCGGAAGCAGTTCCGGCGGATGACGTAAGACGTCGAGCGTTGAGTGATAATTGATGGACGGGATAAGCGCAGGGGAGAGATCAAAACAAAATAACTGTTACTAATTAGAAGTACAAAACGAGGATATGTAAAGAAAAATGTTGGAGGATTTCAAAATAAAGACTGGTTTTCCTTTGCTAAAGTAAGGAAACTTTGTTTCCTTTGCTCCTGCATTTCTCAGAGGCGTGCGCATGATGCCAACATCCTACGTCATCCACCTGCACGACTTCCGTGTACGACAGTCAGCGGAAATGAGAAAAAAGTGTTTTTTACGTTTGAAATATGGATATTTATCTATACAAAAACGTATGGATTCGCTACAGGAGGCCTTTATTCAACCCCGGAGCCGTGTGAGGCACTTTTTAATATGGATGGATGCACTTTATTTGACTACTTTTGGACTGTTCAACTGCAACACCCGCTTACCCCATGAAAGGCTTGAGGGGCCAGGACATTTTTTAATATAACTCCTATTGTATTTGTCTGAAAGAAGAATGTCATATACACTTAGGATGGCTTGAGGGAGAGTAAAACGCAGGCTAATTTTCATTTTTGGGTGAACTAACCAATGAATTCTGTTCAGACAATCTCTTCTATACATTGAATTTATGATTTAAAGCATGAATTGTTAGTTTTTTTATTAAACAAGGTCAAACATCTTATTAAAAAAGTTAAACATAATATTTTATTATTTTCTTAAAAAAATTTTTAACTGCTTTATTTATTAATATCTTAATAACTTTTGCCTGCACAATTATGTGGTCAAACCAACCTGAAGATAAAAAGAAACATAGAGAGGACCCCACCAGACTATAATGACTGTGTGTTAAGCTCAATAAAATATTAGATCAGTGTTTCTCAACTGGTGGGTCGCGACACAAAAATGGGTAACAGGTGCACGGCAACAGAAAACGATCAACAACAAAAAACGTAATTCTTAATTTTTTTCTGATGCGAGACTTTTGTTTTAAAAGACGTGCATGAACTGGGGCAAGTTCAAGGAACTCCAAACTGGTGTATATATATATATATACTGTATAAAAGTGGGTTGTGGGTGACGACCATGGGAAAACGTGGGTCCGAAGGCCAAACCAGTTGAGAACCACTGTATTAGATATTTTTTATGACAAGACAAGTTTTTTTCAGTTTGCAAAATGTCTTGAATTATGAATTAAGAACTTGAATTATGATATCTTAAAAAATATATTTAAAAAATTGATTAAGATGTACAAGGTACAGAATTGTAATAATTTTACTCGATTATACCACATGACATTTTTAGATTTATTAAATGTAAAGATTTCTTGAAAAATTTTATTTAAAAAAAATTTAACTTTTTTCTGCGTTCTATGTGTGTGTGTATATATATATATATTATATATATTATATATATATATATATATAATATATATATCATATATATAGATATATATATTAGGGCTGTCAGTGTAAAGTGTTAAAACTTAATTAGTTATAAAAACATCTTAAAATATTTAACGCAGTTAAAATAAATTAAAGAAATTTATGTTGAATTAAATTAAATATTTCTTTCTAAAGCTACAATTTGCAATGTGTACTTGATACTTTCTCATTTAACACAAAAAATAGCTTTAAATAATCTTTTGTGGTTATTTTCACAGTCAAATTTATTTTGCGATTAATTCGAAAAATGGTGTAATTAATTAGATTAATATATATATATACAGATATACATATGCATAAATACATATGTATAGTATACAGAATATAGTGATGAAATGCCAGTGTTATAAGGTCATTTATTGATGAAGGCATCTTGAGACCCCCTGCTGTACTATAAAAGAGCTTGATTTGGTCTTGGGTTTGGAAGTGGCTGTCATCTCCTCCCACCTCTCTATTCCTGTTTAATTATACCCTGTAGATCTCTCTCTCTCTCTCTCTCTCAGCCTGGGCGGCAGGCAGCCGTCCTTTCTCATCTAAATCTGACTCTCTGACAGCAGAAAGCGATCCCACATCGTCACCCAGCCGGCCCATAGTCCCCATCTTCCCCTTTCTGAGAACTGACACGATAAATATTCAGCACTCAAAGGCCAAACAAGCAGCTTTATTGTTCTGTCTCTGAATCACAATGTGTGGTGATCTCTTTCCTCTCCCACACTGAGACAGCACATGTAATGCGTAGCTTTTGCTCTTGATGTGGCGTTTTAGAGGGGTGGGGGGTGTTTTTGGCTCAGGAGTTCTAAAACGTCATCTGGTTGCAGCTGGCCGTGCCCCACGTGAGGGGGGGGGGGCGGGGGGGGGGGGGGGGGGGGGCGGGGGGGGGGGGGGGGTGGATGAGCCCCTGGGACGCATGCTGATGGAGATCCGTGCCAACCGTGGGGACGGTGAGGAGTAGGGGCCCGTGGAGCTGGCCACGTAAACGCGGGATCAGAGTCATCACCAACCCAGATTGAGCCTGATGTAACACACCCAATTAGCATGTCACTAGTACTGTGCAGTTTACGCCAATAAAAGGGACCATTTATCCAGATAATGAATAATTGGTTACTAGGAATGGGTAAAAATATTGCATGGTTGGTCAACTCAATCATGCAGTCACCTGTCAAGAAAAGTTCAGAAATATCTTCAGTGGATCAAATCAATCAAACACTAGGCCTATGCTGTCAGGATTTGCTACCAAGGCTATAGTGAGCTTAGGGTTTAGGTTGGGGTCAAGGGTTAGTAGGTGGTTTAACGTTGTGTAGTCTGAACCGTGATTTACATGACCAATACGGTCTTTCGAATCAGCTGCGCGGTGAGGTTTTGTGCTTAACTGGTTTAGAGGACAAATCATGAATAATCAAGATTTTCTGACAATTCCTAAAATCTCGAGATTAATCGTTTACTCTGGCTGCATCTGAAATCGCATACTCTCTGAATAGGTAGGCCTACTTTAAGAAATGTTCTATAAAGTATGAATGTGTGAAGTATGAATTTAATCAAACCATACTACATTTGTAGTAAATACGGTAAATAAATCATATTGTGAATGTGAGTACGCAGAGTCTGTGTGACTGTGATGACTGTGTACAGCAAATTAATAAGAAACGTCTTTCTATTGAGTGGTCCTCGCGGAATTCATGTAAAATAAACATACACAACCACTTTTGTCCAAATCACGAAATTACTTTTATGTGCTTAATGTTTTTGATTCGGAAGTGAAGACAGATTACTGAAAAGAATGACTTGTTTGAGCCCGTTCATAAATTATATATATTATAATTTCTAGAATTAGCAAAGAGTTTCTATCATATCAGCAAAATACACGTAGTAACTTTCTTTTACTCACCACTGTCATTCCATAATGAACGTGAATTAACACATTCTTTTTATGGGAAAGAGCTATTTTGTGTCCCACGTAATAAAGTCAAACAGGTTTGGAATGAAATGGTGATGAAATGACAGAATTTTAGGTATTTAGGTGAACTGTCCCTTAAATGTTGTACTCTTGGGTTTGTTATGAAGCATTAAAATTAGGTTTCATTTCCATGCGCTTTATGTACAGTTTTGTTGTGCGAGAGTTCATTGTATTTTTACATTTTGTCTCATTACCTTGATGACAATTACTGCTAAATCAGTTAATAACATTTTTGAAAATGTGCATTTCAAAAATGTGAATTTGTAACAACCTGCTGCTAGAAAGGCATCTTCGATGTTGGTTTGTGGTTATTTTAGTATACTTGAATAGTGTGTGTATATATATATTTTTGTTCTGAGCCCCTGCATTAAGCATTGACAAATTAAGTTATATATAAGTTGGTGATTGTGTCAACAATATTCACAGTGGCTTTCTCGTCAGTGTTACAGCGATGCAAGCAGGTATTTTGTGCTTACTAAAAGATGTTTCACTTGTTAGAAATGTTACTGAAAACCATAAGAAGTGTGTGGCTAAATAAAATAAGTATTGGCAAATAAAAGATGCTTCTAGCAACCGTTTTTGTTTGATCTCCTTTTAATAAATCGGTCTGTCCATCAGTGCATCTATTGCTGCCATACTTACAGTAAGGCACAATCTTTACCCCCTATATGTGCAATCAACTCTACTGTACAGCTCAATTTAGTCTTCACATCATTTTTCAAGGGATTGAGAAATACAGTACTGACAAACATCATCTGTAAAACCTTACTGCCGAGTCTCTGATTTCACATTGACCATAAACTGGCACTGCGTGTAGATTCCCAACACACAAATTTAACACTATACAAACATAAATATGGAATACTATAATACACTCAAATGTGAGAGTCCACGTCAGTACTGAAATGAACTGCCCAATGAGTGCTATGTGCTTAAAATAGTTTTATGGTAAAAGGAGGAGAAAAGAAAATGTAAACAGTTGCACATCTATCATTTAACCAATAAAACATGGTCATTTCTAGCTGGATACGCTTGTGCTGTTTTAAAACCCTGCAATATGCATCAAGTGACGTTAATTTAATAAATAAATAAAAAAGTATACTGTAGTAAATGTAACTGATCGTTTTTTCAGGTACATAAAAAATACAATAAAACAACTGAAAGGATTTAAAAAACAAAAGGTCTGATTTACATTTAAAAATAAATCAAAGTCACACTACAAACCCACTGAAGAATCCAGGACTTTGTGGTAGATTAAAAAAATATATTAAATATCATCCCATCTACGTTGTACTTTAAAGTTGTAATTTGCACTAACAATCACATAAAACATTATTTCCAGTTCATCTGCTGAAGGTTTTATGTTCTCAACTAGAAGGAAGAGATTCATATGTGTGTTTGTTCCAGTGCTGCTGAAGTGGATGCGTTTGCTTCAAACGTGTGGGGCGGCAGACGCTCGGAATCGTGGTAGATGCAATCCAAATTTACTCTCGATGCCAGCAAATGTGGCCACAGCCAACCTGAAGCCACCGATGTGGTCAGGATTGGGCGCCGGGAGGCTGATCCGAGACTTGGGAGTAGGCTCTGCGCCAGCTGGTTTTCTGTGGTGAGGAGAGAGGGAGAGAGAAGATGGATGATGAGGAGGAGGAGCAAAGGGAAACTTCACATTCTGCTGTGTCTTGTCAAAAAGAATAAACAGCCTGTCTCAATAGTGAAAACAAGAATATTTTCCCCTCAAGTTATGGAACACAAAATAAATGAATAGACCAGAACCAGTTTCTTGCCTTCCCTTTTTAAAAAAAACACTTTCCATTTAGGACACAAATCCTATTTTAGGACATCGTCTTACCATTTAGCCTGAATGAAATCATAATCATGTAGCTCAGATCCGTTTGAAGCACCAAAACCAGACATGAATATGAAAAACTACATCTAAATTTGAGTGTCCGCATAAGCAATAAAATAAACATGTCACTGTCTATGTGCTTATGTAGATTTATGACAAAGGAAAAAGCATGTGAGTAGAGTTTCACAATGACCACATATGAAATACATCTTTTCATTCATTCCATGTATGCATGTGCTATTTTAGCAGCTTCTGGAATACTTGATTCTAACTGGTCAATTGTGGCATGCAAATATTTTTTGTATAACGACTATATTTGACTGTCCCATATCGCTGTCGATATATCGCTGTCCCAGGCAAATCATTTTTTACATACACTACAAATGTTTGGGGTCAGTAAGACAAAATAAATATTAAGGGTTTCCTTAATATATATGTACAGCGGGGAAAAAAAGTATTTAGTCAGCCACCAATTGTGCAAGTTCTCCCACTTAAAAAGATAAGAGAGGCCTGTAATTTTCATCATAGGTATACTCAACTATGAGAGACAAAACGAGAAAAAAAAATCCAGAAAATCACATGTAGGATTTTTAAAGAATTAATTGGCAAATTATGGTGGAAAATTTTTTAAAAAGGTGTGAAATTTGGTCAATAACAAAAATTTCATCTCAATACTTTGTTATAAACACTTTGTTGGCAATGACAGAGGTCAAAACGTTTTCTGTAAGTCTTCACAAGGTTTTCACACACTGTTGCTGGTATTTTGGCCCATTCCTCCATGCAGATCTCCTCTAGAGCAGTAATGTTTTGGGGCTGTCGCTGGGCAACACGGATTTTCAACTCCCTACAAAGATTTTCTATGGGGTTGAGATCTGGAGACTGGATAGGCCACTCCAGGACCTTGAAATGCTTCTTACGAAAGCCACTCCTTCGTTGCCCGGGCGGTGTGTTTGGGATCATTGTCAGGCTGAAAGACCCAGCCACGTTTCATCTCAATGCCCTTGCTGATGGAAGGAGGGTTTCACTCAAAATCTCACGATACATTCATTCTTTCGTTTACACGGATCAGTCGTCCTGGTCCCTTTGCAGAAAAACAGCCCCAAAGCATGATGTTTCCACCCCCATGCTTCACAGTAGGTATGGTGTTCTTTGGATTCAACTCATTCTCCCAACATTCTCCCAATCCTCTTCTGGATCATCCAAATGCTCTCTAGCAAACTTCAGACGGGCCTGGACATGTACTGCTTAAGCAGGGGGACACGTCTGGCAATGCAGTATTTGAGTCCCTGGCGGCGCAATGTGTTACTGATGGTAGCATTTGTTACTTTAGTCCCAGCTCTCTGCAGGTCATTCACTAGGTCCCCCCCATGTGGTTCTGGGATTTTTGCTCACAAAACATCCCATTTTGACCCCACGGGGTGAGATCTTGCGTGGAGCCCCAGATCGAGGGAGATTATCAGGGGTCTTGTATGTCTTCCATTTTCTAATAATTTCTCCCACAGTTGATTTCTTCACACCACACAAGCTGCTTACCTATTGCAGATTCAGTCTTCCCAGACTGGTGCAGGTCTACAATTTTGTTTCTGGTGTCCTTTGACAGCTCTTTGCTCTTGGCCATGGTGGAGTTTGGAGTGTGACTGTTTGAGGTTGTGGACAGATGTTTTTATACTGATAACGAGTTCAAACAGATGCCATTAATACAGGTAACGAGTGAGGACAGAGGAGCCTCTTAAAGAAGTAAGTTACAGGTCTGTGAGAGCCAGAATCTTGCTTGTTTGTAGGTGACCAAAGACTTATTTTACCGAGGAATTTACCAATTAATTCTTAAAAATCCTACAATGTGATTTTCTGGATTTTTTTCTCTCATTTTGTCTCTCTGAGTTGAGGTATACCTATGATGAAAATCACAGGTCTCTCTCATCTTTTTTAGTGGGAGAACTTGCACAAATGGTGGCTGACTAAATACTTTTTTCCCCACTGCATATATTGAGGCTGTCAAAATGATTAAGCGCGATTAATGTTCACATCCAAAATAAGTTTTTGTTTACATAATATATATGTGTGTGTTGTGTTTATTTATTATGTATATATAATACACACACATACAGTATGTATTTTGATAATATTTACATGTATTTACATGTCTATTTATATTCATGTAATTTAATTAATATATAAATATATTTAATATATAAACCTAAAATATTTTTCTTAAATATATACATGCATTTTTGTGTATTTATATATACATAATTATACACAGTACACACATGTATTATGTAAACAAAAAACTTTTATTTTTGGATGCGATTAATCGTTTGTGTCTATTATATATTATAATATACATAAAGTAAGTAAGATAGCATAAAGTATATAAGGTATCTATATATAAAGCTTCACAACTCATGTTCCAAGCTCTTGTTCTGTCCAGGTGACTATTGCCATGCTCTCTTGGGCGGTCTTCCAGCCAGTTCTATCAATACCTTGCAAGATTAATTTTTAATGAGCCAAATATAATGCACGTCACACCTCTGTTTATTATTTTGCACTGGCTACCAATAGCTGCTCGAATAAAATTCAAGGCATTAATGTTTGCCTACAAAACCACCACTGGCTCTGCACCCTTTACCTAAATTCATTACTTCAGACTTATGTGCCCTATAGAAGCTTGTGTGTTCTGCAAGTGAACGGTGCTTTATCGTGCCATCCCAAAGAGTCACAAAATCACTTCCACGGACTTTAAGTTAAATGTTCCCTCCTGGTGGAATGACCCGCCCAACTCAATCCGAGCAGCTGAGTCCTAGCCATCTTCAAGAATCGGCTAAAAAAACATCTCTTCCATCTTTACTTGACCCTCTAACCCTAGCAATCTCTATTCTAATTCTATTCTTTAAAAAAATGGTCCCTTTTAGACTTGCACTCTATTTTTTCATTATGTGTTTTAAACTAACTTCTCTAATATTTTTGTATTCTATCTATTTGTTTTTTTTTTATTTATTATACAATTAACAAATGTAAAAAGGCCTCTAACAATAGATTGCTCTATTCTTTTTCTATTCTATCTGTTATCTTTTTATTTATTATATAATTTAAAAAAAAACTTGCTAAGTGTACTGCGTTAAGCTAACTGAGACTTGTATATCATTGCTCTTTTGTTAATTTTGATTGCTTCCATTGTCCTCATTTGTAAGTCGCTGTGGATAAAAGCATCTGCTAAATGACTAAATGTATATTATATCTATATATATATATATCTAATAATATATATATAGATATAATATAGATATATATATATATCTGTTATCTTAATTTACACACAGAAATAAATACATACATACACACACAAAGAATAGATGTATTCTTTAACCAATATATTTATTATATTAGCCATCAGTTAACAGTCATAATGAAGGTAAATATCAGTATCAGTTGGAATTTCAATAATAATGCATCCTTGGTCATATAGTTTCTTTTTCACATAAAAGCTTCAGATCTGAGCTACATGACTGTATGATTTCATTTAAACTGATGTCATAAAATGTCTTAAAATACAGTCTGTATCCTAAATGGAAAGGTTTGGAAAAAGGCAAGAAACCGCTCTATTCGTTTATTTGTTCCACAACTTTAAAGGAAAATATTCTCGTTTTCACAATTCAGTCAGGCTGTTTATCTCCAGTACACTTTTCTATATGACAGCACGTATTTATTAAAGTGCTAACTGAGCCACATGAATAAATATATAAACAGGTATAAAAACAAATCCACACACAGGTTTGTATATATACCATGTTCTTTTATATGCGCCTGTGGTTTCTGGGTTTGAAGACAGCACAGTATTCCACGGGAAAATAAGGTCATTCTGTCCTGAACTGGAACAGACTCCAGTCAAAGCAATTCTCCCCACCTCAAATCACTTGGACACATGGAGCCATGTGGCTATGGAAGAGCATTTCTAGAAATGTCACCTCCAGGCTTCAGTGAGTCAGCTGACCCTTTCTAAATCATAAAGCGAGGGTGTTTTTCGCTTCAGCAGGAGAGATAAAGATGCCACGGCAAACAGCTTTCAGTCCAGGCGTTCAACGCTTTCTTGTGTAGTAATTAGGCCTTCCTGCTTCAGCTGTAACAAAGTGCTCATCGAAATGAGAGTCTTTGCTACAAAGTCAGCCCTCTCTAAACAGCTATTAATGAAATTTCAGGGCATCTGACATTTCAGTGCTCTTCACAATCACACTACGTGGCCCAGATCGGTTTACTCCACATAGCAGCTTTATGGACATACACATCTAATGTCCTGACTGGGCATATCAGAACAGAGCCATAGATAGGCCTTCCAAAACAATGGCCAGATCCCAGGCCAGAACCCTCACATGGCTTGCAGGGCTCAGCTTCAAAGCACCACAGAGAAAATGTGATGTCAGTGGGTTTCTTCCCATTGTCTGACCACCCAAAGGAGTGTGCTAAGCAGCTATGGCCGCCATTTACACATTTAGAGTGAAGGTAGCTACTCCAATTCCGCAGCTACTCCATTAACTTGCATGTGAAATATTAATTTATTTATGAAAATATCACTTAAATGATGATCTAAATTTAATTTAAGTTGTTTCTGGATATTGATCTAGGTGTTAGGTGTAGAATTCTGCCATCTGTTGGTTAGAGATAAACCTAAAATGATTACAGTTTAAGAAAGAAATTGTTTGACCAGCAGAAGGCCATAGAAAGCCATTCATTTTACTGGACGTGGCCAACTGCTTGTATCACAACTTTTGTGAATGCATGTATATATAAAAATTATAAAAGAAATAAAAAAATAAATATTCTTTCAAATAGTAGATTTTTTGTAGTTTTTGATGCATTTTGAAATGTATGTTTTTACAAAATGCCACAGAAATTTGACAGAAAAATGCCACACAAGACACACCTAAAGGACAAGACTTATGCAGTCAGATTGTAATTGATATTATTGATATTAGCGTAATGAACCAGTGTAAAAAAAACACATAATACTTAGAATGTAGCCAAAAAGATTAAATCAAGATGGTAAATAAATCGAACAACAATATGCAGAAGATCAAAGGACGGCAAGTGAAGAGGCGTGAACATCAAAAACAATACTTTTTACAATCACATTCTGTGGCATCATACCTGCTGTGGTGCGGTGTGTGTATGTGTCTGTGTGGTGTAGTGAGAGAGAGACGAGAAGAGAGAGAGAGAGAGAGTTAGTGTGGTGTGGCTTGACGTGAGAGCTGTTGATGTGTGATGTGTGTGTGTGAGATGAGAGAGAGAGATTGTGTGTTGGATATGTGTGTTTGTGTCTGTGTGTGTGTGTGTCTCTCTCTGTGATTGTAGTGTGTGTGTGTGTGTAGTGGCTGCAGGCATTAGAGTCTCACCGCGTTATATCTTGATTTTGCATTTGCTGCCTGCAATTTTATTGCCAAATTCTATACAAATTCTATCTAGGCAGTCATAACGTGTGTGTGTGTGTGCGTGCGTGCGTTTTTGAGACAAATGAGTACATAAATTTGTATAATGACAAAGGTTTGACATAGGTATTACAAGGAGAAGGTGTCTTTTCAGGACATTACCCCATGTCCCACTTTTCAAAACGCTTATAAATCACAGAATGAAGTGTATTGAAAATCTGAAATAGCACAAAGTTTCCTGTGAGAGGTAGGTTTAGAGGTAGGGTTGGTGTAGTGCAATAGAATATACGGTCTGTACAGTATAAAAAACCATTACGCCTATGGAGAGTCCCCACTTTTCATAAAAACAAACCTGTGTGTGTGCTGTGCTGTGTGTGTGTGAGCGATGTCTTTTTTAATTCCATTTGCTGCCTCTAGTCATCAGGCCTTCATTCTGCTGTGAAACGTTTCCGATTTAAGCGGAATTCTTGATTTTTTTTTTGACAACAAAAAACTTCTCCTTTTCCGAGATAATCCATCCACCTCACAGTGTGGCCTTCTCATAGACATACTGGCATTAGACAGCATTATGCACAGGTGAGCTCCTTCGGCTCTAGGCCCCACTCAA
This sequence comes from Sinocyclocheilus anophthalmus, assembly GCA_018155175.1. Classification (NCBI taxonomy): domain Eukaryota; kingdom Metazoa; phylum Chordata; class Actinopteri; order Cypriniformes; family Cyprinidae; genus Sinocyclocheilus; species Sinocyclocheilus anophthalmus. Next base: position 29,103 of record JADLZN010008514.1, on the reverse strand, counting down.
ATGCCCCTCTCAAATGCTGGCCCTTTTTCACACACAGCTTGACGAAGTTTTTGCAAGTTTTGAGGGGCGATTGTTAGGGAGCGTTTGCAATTGGCATGCTGACTGCAGGTATGTCCAGTCAATTCACCCCTGTGAATTGAATGTTCATTTCTCTACCATAAGCCGTCTCTAAAGGCGTTTCAGATAATTTGGCAGTACATCTAACCGGCCTCACAACCGCAGACCACACCAGCCCATGACCTCCACATCCAGCATCTTCACCTGTAAGATCGTCTGAGACCAGCCACCCGGTTTATGTCAGCTGCTGCAACAATCGGTTTGCATTACCAAAGAATTTCTGCCCAAACTGTCAGAAACCGTCTCAGGGAAGCTCATCTGCCTGCTCGTCGTCCTCATCGGGGTCTCAAACTGACTGTAGTTCGTCGTCGTAACCGAATTGAGTGAGCAAATTCTCACATTCGATGGCATCTGGCACTTTAGAGAGGTGTTCTCTTCACGGATGAATCCCGGTTTCACTGTACAGGGCAGATGGCAGAAAGCGTGTATGGCGTCGTGTGGGTGAGCTGTTTGCTGATGTCAACGTTGTGGATCGAGTGGCCATGGTGGCGGTGGGGTAGGGGGTGGGGTATGATTATGGGCAGGCGTATTTTATGGACACGAACACAGGTGCATTTTATGATAGCATTTTTGAATGCACAGAGATACCGTGGACGAGATCCTGAGGCCCATTGTTGTGCCATTCATCCACGACCATCAACTCATGTTGGAGCATGATAATGCACGGCCCCATATTGCAAGAATCTGTACACAATCCTGGAAGCTGAAAACATCCCAGTTCTTGTATGGCCAGCATACTCACCGGACATGTTACCCTTTGAGCATGTTTGGGATGCTCTGGATCGGCGTATACGACAGCGTGTTCCAGTTCCTGCCCATATCCATTGTGATTAGGCAAATCTTGGAGGAACTGTTTCAGAGTTAGCAACACATCCATCATCTCCAGGCATGAAAGATGCCATGTAAGATGATGACCCCTCCATAGACTTTATTGTGAGTGACCTTCCATGATCGTTCCTCAGAATATAAGGGAAATGTTCATCGCAAGCGTTCTGCCCTGACAAGGAGCTTCCAGCACTGGCCTTGGGACAAGAACCAAGGCTTCATCCACATGACCAAGGAACAAAAGCATCTGCATGTAACCTTGATCATGCAAAATGGGTTGCCCCTCGAGGATAACCCCTTGGTCTTGAGCCACCACTGCAAAAGTCTCATGTACAGCAGGCCAAAAGGTATCACGTTGGATGCAGCTGCCATCAGACCAGTTTCTGAAACTCTTTTACAGCTCTTGTTTACCAGCAGGAGACAGAAATGCCTGCATTATCGGCGAATCCTACTCCATTCCTATAAAAGTGGTTATCTGTGCTGGAGAAAGCACACTCTTCTTGGCGTTCAGCCTTAACTCCAACTCTTTCATATGGACGAGAATGAAATCTCAATGCTGAAATGCAGGGATCAACCAACGTTGAGGGTAAGTAATTAACAAATAAGCCTGAACCTTGGGCTGAGACTCGAACACCTTGTGCAGAGTTATGGCAACATTACTGAGTAAGTAATGTTTTTTATTTGCATTAGTTAACGTGTTATTGTTACAAAATGTGCACATTTTACAAGTTGTTTTTTTTTCCAGACTATAATTCCAAACTAAAATGTTTGAAATCGAATGAACAATTTTTTATATGATAGACAACTTTCACTGCATCTAAATTTTGTATGACACAAGTATGTTTTTATGCTCTATAATATAAAACAATAGGCTACGATATAAAAGTATGATATGAGTGTTTACACTGTAGCATGAGTAATTTTAGTCTAAGATTGTTTAGACCAATGTTTATTATTAATCCACTGTTCATGAATATATGCTCAAAATTAGATGTGTATAATGTGCTAAACAATAATAATATGTTTCTCAGATATAAAATACATTTTTGTACTGTATGATAGTACACACAAGCATACATGTATCTATGACTACATAATCAAGTACATATATATCAGGGGCCTTTCCTCGTATATCAGAGAGGCAGTGCCTCCTCAAAAATATTGGATGAGAAAAAAATGTAGTACAAAAATAAAACCACCAATATTACAAAATATAACATTGCAAGTGTATAAATCATTCGTTTTTCTAAAGAAACATTGTCCAACAGCGACAACAGCAGGTACAATTACAGCATTAGTCCATGTCTCTCTCGCCTCCCCTGAGTCCATTGAGTTTTAACAGATCCCCCATGCCGTGATCTTGGTAGGGGTAATTGAGAATGAATGGGGAGTAGTCATGTGAGAGGAGGCAATTCTTCCATCACGCTAGTGAGAGGAGGCAATGCTTCCATCATGATATGATTGGATATGACTGGTTATATTCAGCTGTGATATGGTTGTGTTCATGCGATAAATCCCGCCTCTTGTGTTAATGTGCGCATTCGCAAATCAGTCTGAATGAACAATATAATGGCGTTAATGGGAAGACTAATTTAAAAAAGTAAGTAAGCAATTCACACACTTAGACATAACCACTTTGTTACGTCAAAATAAAATGGCATGAAAACATGATCTGTGGGAGCATGGGCGTAGAATACGTGGGGGACGTGCACCAAACAACTCAAGTCACGCCAGGGACTGTAAGATAAATATATGAATAATGCAGTGATAATTGACATAATTTATTACAGCAGCCTTTAGAAAATATAAAATATATTTTCTGATATATATAAAAGTAAAGATAATAAGAATAATAATAATAATAATAACACAAACTGTCAATTTGCCAAAATAAGGACATTTCTCTCCCCTTGACTTCTGAAATGATGTGTGGAAGTTTTTAGTGAGTAATCAGCTTGGTGAAATTCAAGGTAATTCTCTGTGTCTGTGACTAATATTTACTGAGCTTTGAAGACTGATGAACCGAATAATTCGAATATAGTTAAAAGTTAACTATTAAAAAGAATAGCTGAACATAAGTTCACAAATAATATATTCTGTTTAAATTGTTACTGCCTTGAGTTCCCTTTCAGTCGGTCACTCTGAGTCACGTCTTACAACATCGTTCTGCTCCTACTAAACTGCTTCGTGTGTGACGAGTCTAGCGCGCTCTTGGGAGGTTTTTGTGTTGGCGGACGGTGCTTCAGTGGTGGTCGTTCCTGTGTCGAGTGGGTTGCACACTTCAGGCTGCACTACCCCCTGTCTTGCTGCAAACGGCCTTTTCCCCTGTGCATCTCAGCACGTAAAAGAGCATTTCCCTAAAAGAGCCAATTTCTTTTAAAGAGTACAATAAGCGGGTGCGTCTTTGCAAGAAGACGGATCGTCTTTATAAAGATTGCCGCTTCACCTGTGCGTTTCTGGATGCGGTCGTTACCTGGCGCTGGGTGATGGTCACGATCGCTGCCTCACGTGTCTGGGCATGAAGCACGCTGAGGTGGCTGAGGATGAGTCATGTTCCCATTGCAGGAAGATGACCATCTCGGAGCTGCAGGCCAGGCTCCATTTCCTCCAGGGGGGCGGAGCTCCGTTGCATCTGCCGCGATCTAGTGTTCGTCCTGGTGGCAGCCAGGTGTGGACTACTTAGGGCAGTAGCACGGGCGGTCGGAGAGTTACAGTGGTGGTAAACCCCTCAGGGAACCAACCCTCGGGGGCCCACCACTCCTCCAGCGATCCACAGCCAGCCGAGCCGCCGAAGGAACGTGCTGGGCCCTCTTCAAAGAGCGTACCAGCGGTATCCCTCGAGGCTCCTCCAGATGACCGGATGTCGATCACTGTATCGGAGGGAGAGCTCTCTGGAGAGGATGATTCGGCTGCGCTGTCGCCTTCCGGGACGATAGCAATGCCTGAATCGGATCCGGGACTGTAGCTATGCTTTCCGGGCCGCCGGAGGAGGGTAGGGCTCAAGTAGAAATCTCCACCGAGCCCTCGAGGTTGACGATGGTGTTAGGGGTTTCTCGCCCTGCCTTCTTCCGGAGGTGCATTGGGAGATTAAACAGGCATGGATGGACCTTTACTGTCCGGAAACCAACCGATGGTTCCTCCTCCCTCACCACCCTTGATGGTGGGGCAGCTAGGGGGTTACATGGGTCCCCCCGGTGGAGCGGTCAGTTGCAATGTAGTTGTGTCCTAATACCGCCTCCAACCGGAGGGAGAACCGTGCCTCCCCTCTCGGGTCTGTTGGTACTCGTCTGGTCTGTCCGGCGATGCTTTTACGGCCTGTGGAGAAGCTGCCTCCGCTTTACATGCTACGGCGTTACTGCAGGTTCATCCGGCCAAGGCACTGAGGGACCTGCTCGATGGTGGTCATGATCCGGAAGTTCTGAAAGATCTCCGAACCGCTACTGACCTTGTGCTCCGAGCGACGAAGGTCACCGCGAGTTCTCTGGGTCGTGCGATGTCCACACTTGTGGTCCAGGAGTGCCATCTCTGGCTGTGTCTGGTTGATATGAGGGGCGCCGACAAAGTTCGGTTCCTTAATGCCCCTGTGTCCCAGACCGGCCTCTTCTGCGACGAGGTCGAGAGCTTTGCCCAGCACCTCTCGGCTGACAGAAGCAGACTGCGGGGCGTTCATCACACCCTGCCCGGAGGGCAGCTGCTGCCTCACCCATCGAGCAGCCGCAGTGCCACAGCATGACGTTGCCTAGGGCGGCCGCCTGCGTCCGCCCTGCTCCAGCACACCGCATCCACAGCAGCCTCCAGCAGAGCGGCGCCATGGGCTGGGCTATAGGCAGGCCGCCCCACCGTCAGGCCCCAGGCAAAACATGGCGGTGAGCGAAAGAGCAGGATGCCTGGGATGGGTTGACCCAGAGAGGAGGAAGCGCTTTTTGGGGGATGACGAAGGCACCTCTCCCTCCCGGAGGGGGGGTGGAAGAAATCTGGAAAATCTCGGACTAGGATAGCCGGGAGAGCGGTTTTCTCAATCTCTGGGTCCCAGGAGGGCATGGAGGCTAACACGGACCTCACTCATCCTACGCATTCGCCAGCTGGCAAGCAGTGCGGTGGTGCGAAGCGCGTCACAAAGCCTAATCCACGCACCCTCTGCAAATCCTGTGGAACCAGTGTAAGTGTTGCACTGCACACTCAGACCCCTCTCCGGTCCACTCACAAGCCGCACTAGTTGGGTCCTTGCGTTCCACCTCGCTGCCCCACTGCGAGTACTGCGGTGGTTCCTCTGGTCCCGTTTGCACGGTGTCTGGGTGCCTGGCTAGTGCTAACCAACCCAGTGAAGGCGGCCGATGCTCCTATCTTGTGTGCGGAGATCGCAGTCCTACTGGCGAAGGATGCGATAGAGCCGGTCCCTCCAGCCGATATAAATACAGGACTTTACAGCCCTTACTTCATTGTACCCAAAAAAAGGCAGTGGGTTGAGACCTATCTTGGACCTGCGCGTCTTGAACCGGGCCCTTCACCGGTTACCGTTCAAAATGTTGACGCAGGAACGCATCTTCGGGTGCATCCGTCCCCGTGATTGGTTTGCAGCGATCGACCTGAAGCATGCGTACTTCCATTTGTCGATCCTTCCGCACCACAGGCCATTTCTGTGGTTCGCGTCCAAAGGACGAGCATATCAGTACGAGGTCCTACCCTCCGGGGTTTTGTCCCTGTCTCCCCGTGTCTTCATGTAAGTTACGGAGGCAGCCCTTGTTCCCCTGAGAGAACAGAGCGTTTGCTTTCCCAACTACCTCAACGACTGGTTCATACTAGCTCAGTCTCAGCATCAGTTGTGTTGCACAACAGGACTTGGGCTTTCGAACATCAGCGTGGGCCTTCAGTTAACTGGGATAAAGAGCAAACTCTCACCAACACAAGCGGATCTCTTTTCGGTATGGAGTGGGATTTGGAAACGACAGCACGCATACAGAGGAACGTGCACGGGCGGTGCCTTGAACTGCTTGAATGCGCTTCAAGGGCAGGCACTGGTCCCACGAAACGATTAGAGGCGGCCTGGGGCATATGGCAGCGGCAGTTACACCACTGGGGCTGCTTCATATGAGAACGCTCCAGCACTGGCTTCATGGCTTCGCGGCACTCACCGGATCCAAGTTACACCGGCCTCTCGCCAAACCTTCACCCCGTGGTCAGACCGTACGTTCCTCCGGGCAGGAGTGCAACTGTGCGATTACACCGGCTGCCTGACAACCAACTGCACTGGCATATCAAGTGCCTAGAGTTGTTAGCAGTGCGCCTTGCCTTGAACCGTCTCAAAGGGTGCTTACGAGGCAAGTATGTGCTGGTCCAAACGGACAACACGGCGACCGTTGCATACATCAACCGACAAGGTGTTCTGCGCTCCCGTCGCATGTCGCAACTCACCCGCCACCTCCTCCTTTCCGGGTCTGCTCAACCGTACGAGCTGTCACGAGCTACGCTCCCGGGAGAATGGAGACTCCATCCCCAGACGGTCCAGCTGTTTTGGAGACGTTTCGGAGCCGCTCAGGTAGACCCGTTTGCCTCTCCAGAAACCTCTCACTGCCAGTTTGTTCTACTTCCTGACCGAGGGAACACTCGGCACGGACGCACTGGCACACAGCTGGCCGCGGGGCCTGCGCAAGTATGCGTTTCCCCCAGTGAGCCTTCTCGCACAGACGCTGTGCAAGGTCAGGGAGGACGAAGAGCCGGTCCTGCTTGTGGCACTATATTGGCCCACTCGAACCTGGTTCCCTGAACTAATGCTCCTCGCGACAGCCCCTATCTGGCAGATTCCTCTGAGGAAGGATCTACTGACTCAGAGACGGGCCACCCTGTGGCACCCGTGGGCCAGACTGCTGGCAAGTTGAACATGTCTGGTCCATGGATGGGACGCGGAGGTTCTAGGTGAACTACCCCAAGTGGTAGTTGACACCATCACTTCAGTGAGAGCACTGTCTACGAGAGACGCTTACGCTTTGAAGTGGAATCTGTTCGTCGAGTGGTGTTCTTCTCACCGAGAAGACCCCCGGAGATGCCCGATCAGGGTCGTGCTTTCCTTTTTGCAGCAAGGGCTGGAGCGAAGGCTGTCTCCCTCCACCCTTAAAGTCTATGTCGCTGTTATTGCTGCTAACCATGACCCCATGGAAGGGAAGTCGGTAGGGAAGCATGATCTGATCATCAGGTTCCTTAGGGGGGCCAGAAGGTTAAATCTTCCCTGGCCCTCCTCTATAACCTCTTGGGACCTGTCTCCAGTGCTCAAACAGTGCAAAGGCTCAAAGCAGGGCCCAGTCAAGCTAAAGTTTCTTTCAATGAATACTCTGCTCCTGCTTGCACTGGCCTCCATCAAGAGGGTAGGGGACCTGCACGCATTTTCGGTTGACGATTCGTGCCAAGAGTTTGGGCCGGCTGACTCCCAGGTAATCCTGAGGAACCGGCCCGGTAGGTCCCCAAGGTTCCCACCCAGCCCTAGCTTTGCTCTGTCCCGTACGAGCCTTAAGGTGCTACGTAGACCGGACACAAAGCTTCAGGACCTCAGACCAGCTCTTTGTCTGTTAAGGAGGCCGGCAGAAGGGGAAGGCCGTCTCTAAGCAGAGGATGGCCCACTGGATTGTGGATGCCATCACCCTGGCTTATCAGGCACAGGGTGTGCCCTGCCCCCTCAGGTTGCAAGCTCACTCTACTAGGAGTGTTGCATCCTCCTTGGCGCTGATTCGTGGCGCCTTGCTGACAGATACTTGTAGAGCTGTGGGCTGGCCGACCCCCACTTTCGCTAGATCCTATAGCCTTCATGTGGAGCCGGTATCCTCCTGTGTTCTCACCTCAAACGGGTAGAGGTGCTGAGAGGCCCCGGTTTAGTGTCGGCTTGCTAAAACTGCTCCAGAGTGTCCGTACTGAAGGCCCTGTCGAGCTCCTCCATCCCTCGGCAGAAGGACGGGCAGACGTCGGCGCCCGGACCCACTTGATGAATCTGGGAGGAACCGGTTAGAGTCTGGGTCATTTGTAGAGGCTAAGGGGTTCACCATATGGAAAAGTTCATGGTCTGCCTCGAGCCTGGTTTACACAGCGGACTTCTGCCATTTGCATGGAGGGTACAATCATTCTCTAAGCTTTGGGTACGTTTCCCCGTGTGATCCAATCTCACGAGGGGTAGTATATGACAACAGTGAATGGGTCTTATTGTGCGAGCCCTTGCATACACCAAAAGGGCATTCAGGCGGCCCCACAGGACACTGAAGGGGCAGCATCCGTGGGTTTGGTAGGGAATGCAATTCATCGGTCACCGACGTTGACTCGGAGGGAAGACTGAAAGGGAATGTCGCGGTGATTGTATGAAAAACCCGTTCCTAAAGGAGGGAACGGAAGAAAGGGAAGTCAAGGCCCGTCACCCACGGTACTGTTACCACCACTGAGCAGCAGGGTAAACAGGCTCGGCTCCTCAGCGAAAAAGGTATGCATTGCACGGACTGTCTTGTATGCTCACGCTGTGATCAGCGGAGCTGGAGCAACCATCGCATGCCACATGTTGCATTGGCTAGTTATTACACTTCCAAAGGGGATTGCTCTCTAAGAGAGATCCCAAATTCGTCGGACACGACGTGACGTCCGTCTCTTCAGGGACCGAGGGTTTAATCCGTACCGAGACGTTATATTTTTCACTAATGTAAAATCCTTAAAACCCTAACTTGATGGTTCATAACTTGGACTTAATAAACTTCGAATATGCTTACATGTTAAGGTTTAAAAAACATGTATGTAGGAGGAAGTGACAAGTAGTTGCGGATCCAAATTCGAGCTTGTATAAAAAGAGTGGTGAAAAAGGGCAGGGTAAAACACAAACAACAGGTATAATCCAGTGTGAGGACGAAAGGATTAACCAATAACAGTCAATGGTCAGGGCGGCAGCAAACGACAAAAACCAAGGTAAACATCCAAGGTCAAAAAACAAGGAAAGGCAGGCGGAAAAGGTAAGAAACACGGGAAAAAAACCCATTATTTAACTCATCACATTCTTTTTTACCCTGCCTACAGTCACATACAGACGGATGGCCACCAATAGGGGAGGGCCCTTTGTCTCTCAGGTGCGAATCTCTAAATATTCATGGCCATGCCTCCTCGCATACAGGCTTTCTATACAAAAAGTGACTTAGAAAATTTTAATGAATATATTGTTTTCTGTGAATGAGTGGACAGGATGATTTTTACACCATTTTGAAGCAAAAACTCTAGTCTACTACATCCAGTTCTCAAAAGTCTTGTGAACAAATGTTTTGTATGTTTTATGGTCTTATTTTAGTGATTTAATTGTTTTTATTTTTTTACCATGCATAAACTTTGTTTTCTCAAAAATACAAACTTGCACATACATGCTGCTCACATATTATTGTAGCACAGTTTGTGCTGAATACAATGTAATCAGACTTTAGTCATCAATATATTTATAAGAAACTGAAAAAAACACAAATATCAGGGCTTGTCAAAACTTCTCCAGGGTGCAAAAACACTCTAAGACCACAGAGGGTTAATGACGTCATCAGCGACTAGTCAACTTCGACTTTCATTGCATATATGTCGACCCGATACATATGGGTATATAAGATGGCAGCATGCATCCACTCATTCAGGTTTCTGCTTCGGAGTTGAGCACTGATAGAAGCCACAAATTCCTCTACAGAAAGAGTACACTGACTTTTCTTTATGCTGCAATTATGGTGTTTTCGTCCCCGGTCTGCACAGTGACACAATCTCTCCCCTGGGTGCTCCAGCTAAAAGCGTAAAAGTTCCTGAAAGCGTTACCCAACCCATCTTGCTGGTTCAAGCGGACAATATCGGCCCCCCAGGCTCTGCCTGAATTTGGTCAGGGGGAAACCTGCAGTCCAACTGAAACAATTTTAGAGGCTCCTGGGGCAAATGGTATCCACAGCCACGGTAACGCTGCTTGAATTGATGCATATGAGACCGCATCAGCACAGGCTGTACAGCCGAATCTCGAGATGGGCATAGTGCCGTGGCATTATATGCTTTCGTTGCATGGCACAACTTGCCCACCATCTCCTCCTCTGGAGTCAGACGCAGCTCAAGTGGCTGTGTGCCATTCACATTCCAGGGGAGCTCAACTGTGCAGCCGATGTGTTCTCAGCTGGACTTCACCCGCAGGTGGTACAGCTGATCTGGAGTTGACTGGGGAAGCTCAGGTAGACCTGTTTGTTTGAGTCCCTCCATTACCAGCTGTTTTACTCTCTGACTGAGGCTCCCCTCAGCATGGGTGCTCTGGCACACAGCTGGCTCTGGGTTCTGCGCAAGTAGCATTTCCCCCATTGAGCGTCCTTGCACAGTGCAGATCAGGGATGACGAGGAGCAGGTCTTGATGGTTGCACCCTACTGGCACACCCCCGGACCTGGTCCTTGGACCTGAGGCTCCTCACGACAACCCCTTCCTGCAGTCGATGAGGAATGATGCGTTCCTGAGACGGGGCACCATTTGGCACCTGTGTCCATATATCTGGAACCTCCACGTGTGGCTCCTGGATGGAACGTGGCAGACTTAAGTGGCCTAGCACAGCCAGTGATAGACATTATCACTCAGGCTAGAGCCCCCTTCACGGGAATGTGCCACTTTTTCTGCTCTTCCAGAGAGTTCCTCAGACAATGAATCTTGGCTGAGTTCCTCCAACATGGCTCCAAGACGTCAGGATCAGTACTCATGTTGCATGCCAGTCCGATCAGCCCTTGTACTGGGCTTGGTGTCCATACATGAGATTATTTTTGGGTAATCCTGTTAGTGTATTTTCCATGGTATGGTTTCCCTTTTTAGTAAAACTGTGTATTCCGTGACAGAATTATTCTGTCCCACCCTGCGTTTGATAGTTGCTCATCCCTGCGTACAGTGGGTACGGAAAGTATTCAGACCCCCTTAAATTTTTCACTCTTTGTTATATTGCAGCCATTTGCTAAAATCATTTAAGTTAATTTTTTTTCCTCATTAATGTACACACAACACCCCATATTGACAGAAAAACACAGAATGTTGACATTTTTGCAGATTTATTAAAAAGAAAAAAACTGAAATATCATCACATGGTCCTAAGTATTCAGACCTTTGCTCAGTATTTAGCAGAAGCACCCTTTTGATCTAATACAGACACGAGTCTTTTTGGGAAAGATGCAACAAATTTTTCACACCTGGATTTGGGGATCCTCTCCCATTCCTCCTTGCAGATCCTCTCCAGTTCTGTCAGGTTGAGATCGGTTAAACGTGGTTGACAGCCTTTGTAGGTTCTCTCCAGAGATGTCAATGGGTTTTAAGTAGGGCTCTGGCTTGGGCATCAAGAACAGTCCAGAGTGTTGTTGTGAAGCCACTCTTCGTATTTAGCTGTGTGATTAGGGTCATTTGTATTTGGAAGGTCAAACCTGCGCCCAGTTGAGGTCCTGAGCACTCTGGAGAGGTTTTCGTCCAGGAGTATTCCCTGTACATTGGCCGCATTCATCTGTCCCCGATGCAAAACCAGTCGTCCTATGTCCCTGCAGCTGAAAAACACCCCAACAGCATGATGCTGCCACCACCATGCTTCAAAGTTGGGACTGTATTGGACAGGTGATGAGCAGTGCCTGGTGTTCTCCACACATACCGCTTAGAATTAAGGCCAAAAAGTTCTCATCAGACCAGATAATCTTATTTCTCATCATCTTGGAGTCATTCAGGTGTTTTTTTTAGCAAACTCCATTTGTGTCTTGCACTGAGGAGAGGCTTCTGTAGGGCCACTCTGCCATAAAGCCCCTACTGGTGGAGGGCTGCAGTGATGGTTTACTTTCTACAACTTTCTCCCATCTCCCGACTGCATCTTTGGAGCTCAGCCACAGTGATCTTTGGTTCTTCTTTACCTCTCTCACCAAGAATCTTCTCCCCCAATAGCTCAGTTTGGACGGCCAGCTCTAGGAAGGGTTCAGGTCGTCCCAAACGTCTTCCATTTAAGGATATGGAGGCCACTGTGCTCTTAGGAACCTTCAGTGCAGCAGAATTTTTTTCTGAACTCTTCCACAGATGTGTGGCTTGATGCAATTCTGTTTCTGAGCTCTACAGGCAGTTCCTTTGACCTCATGATTATAATTTGCTCTGACATGCACTGTGAGCTGTAAGCTTATATAGACAGGTGTGTGGCTTTCCTAATCAAGTCCAATCAGTATAATCAAACACAGCTGGACTCAAATGAAGGTGTAGAACCATCTCAAGGATGATCAGAAGAAATGGACAGCACCTGAGTTAAATATATGAGTGTCACAGCAAAGGGTCTGAATACTTAGGACCATGTGATATTTCAGTTTTTCTTTTTTAATAAATCTGCAAAAATGTCAACAATTCTGTGTTTTTCTGTCAATATGGGGTGCTGTGTGTACATTAATGAGGAAAAAAAATTAACTTAAATTGATTTTAGCAAATGGCTGCAATATAACAAAGAGTGAAAAACTTAAGGGGGTCTGAATACTTTCCGTACCCACTGTATGTAGGAAACACCACAGTGGTTCATTATACGTGTAGTACTGCCCTCAGGTCAGTCCATATGTGTATCCTCCACATGTCACCTCCCTTTGGGAATTTGTTATTAAGAAAGTCTTTAAAAGAAATTCAAAATTAAGAGGAGAAAAAAGGAACGGATAATGACCTTCTCCTTATTAAATTCTGTCCATTTGTCCCCCTAAATAGGTGGCTTATCTAGCTTATTGGGGGCATTGGAAAGTTTATGGTTTGTGACTGCATCTGTCTGTGCATGCTTGCACTTGCCAGCACCTGCATTGCAAAATCTTGTTTGGCAGCAAAATCTTTCAAATTAAAAATGAAATTTATTTGGCAGCAAAATCTTTCAAATTAAAAAGAAAAAATTGTTAAAAAAGTTTGTTTAAATTATTCATTGTTTCTCTGTACAATCTGTTTGGTCATGCTTGCCTGATATGACGACTGGTAGATGAGGTTGCTTTGGTAGGTAGACTTTAAAATACTGTATGTATTTTATTTTAATGTTATTTGCAAAGCATGAACACATTTGATGTCTAGTTCACACTACAGGAGCTCGCCGACAGGTCGGGCTGTGATCGAGGGAAAATCAGCGCTCGGCAATGTTTATTGTGTGAACTACTCAACGACGCATCAAAGAGGCTTGCTGATGCCTCGCCGATGCAAACAAATATCTAGCTTACTAAATATCTGGACCGGCCGGGCGACTCGACATCATGTGGTGTCAGGTGTCGCGACGAGCTACAGCCAATGAGAAAGCAAGGCATGGGTTGAAATTGTGGATGCAAATTTCAGCTTGCAGCACAAATTTTTTCCCGATGTCCATTTTCAAATAAACAACTCCTGTTTCACTTATTGTTTCGCATCATTCCTGTTCCACTTCTCATGTGTGTTTTCATGAGAAAACGTGGTTTGGGGACCGTGTAGAGTCGTTGGGTGACAGAGTTGTTGTCAGCTCGTGTAGTGTGTCACCCCCTGTTGCGGATCATTTATGTAGTGTCACGTAGTGTGAACACCACAACGACTTCAAGACAGACAGCAAGTCATGTAGTCTGAACAGCACAGTGATCTGCCGATGTTTTAAGTCGTGTAGTGTGAACTAGGCTTAAGTTTGAGGAGCAGGCACTCAATTTCCTGGACAAACCTTGCCAATATCATCTTTTTGATATTTAAAAGCTGTGAAAAAAATAGAATTTTCTTCACAAAGCAGCAATAGCAGACAGTGCTATGGGCTGTCATCTTCACAATGAGTCTCTCTGCCTATGTTAGCTTGGTAGCTACGTTAAAAAGTGTGTACACTTTTTCATTAACACTTTAAAATATGGGTGCACTAGTATGCACTTAATCATGCTTAACTAATGAGCAGATAATCTTGAGTTATTGGATGATTCATAAACTAAGCCATTCATTAATGCAGAAGGTATGCAGAGGGTACTTCTTTCCAAGTTTGATAGTAAAGGGAAAACAGGCTTGTAGTCCTGTAAGACGTAATGGCTCTTGTTCTCTAATCCAAAGCGTTGCATTTCTTAATTAGAGTAATGAAATTAACTTTTGACGTCTACTTAGCCAGCAGCAAGAAGGATCGCAAAATAATAGAGAACAGATGAAGAGGAGATGACCACAATACCAACAATACCATGTCTACACTGGATGCGACAAAGCAACTGTTGAAAATCATTGAAATTTGTGTCAATATGTCATAAATACAACGTGCCAGCAGTTTACTTGTCGTGTCGCGCCATGCCGCATTCAGTGTAGACAGCATCACTGATTATAATGAGTTCTATTGTATTTTGTAGCGCCATGCCGCTCGTCGGTCCAGTGTAGACACACGCCTCTCAGTCAGCGTGCGAATGTCGAGTTATCTTTTGCTCAAGTTCTCTTCAGTTCTGTTATTGCTACACACTTACACGAAAAGCTATGTCAAAATGCCACGTTTTTGGAGGGGGAAATTCATGTAAATGCAGTCAGTTTTATCTTAAGTGAACTTGAACAGTTGGGAGAAATAGAGATGTATCAAAATATTGGTCTAGGCGTAGATTGTATGGTCAAAGCAACCGCATAAACCTGCAGCTGCGACTGTGTCATAAATGTTAATCAAACAAAAGAAAAGAAGAAAATCACTCCCTGCTCTTGACTAAATCCGAATTAATAAGAATCATCTATATTTAATGTATACAGTGGAAGAATTATTTTAAATTTATAATCATGAAATGTCTGTAGGTAGGCTAATTTCTAGAAGCCTATAGGGCAACTATCTGAAAAAAAAAAAAATAATAATACTTAATTGGTTATTTTTGAGTAATATATTTATTTTTCATTTAGCTTGTAAGTAATACTTGGGGTGTTTACTTGCCTTCAGTAGGCTTGAGAAGGTTTTATTACGTTAGTTTATTATTTTTTGCTTTTGTATTAGTGGTAGTTTCTAGCTTCAAAAATTTTTTTTTTCGAACATCTTTGCAGCAATAGTTTCTATGGGACCAAAATCACCTTGCATGTGCATTATTTTCTAATAATTCAAAGGGCCGTCATCAATTATTCCTTACTTAATGAATTTATTGTAATTAATGAAAATATAAATGCATTTCAAACATAAAACAGTGTGAGTTGACTGGACTGTGAAAGTATTGTAGGCCTTTTATCACAGTGTGTGCCATTGTAACAGGACTAGGTTTACCTCACCAGCTTATTTTCATCCAAGACAAAAAAATCAAATGCCCTGTCTAAGGGGTCAGTTGTACTTGGCGTCCATTTTTTTTTTTTTTTTTTTACCCAGAAATTAAAATGCAGTTTATTCTTTAATTGTTCTAACACTGATGAATAGAATAAGCAGAAACACAATATAATTTTATTATCAAAATTCATATTTCATTAAAAAACGAGAAGATTAAATAAAAAAAAAAAAACTTGTTTTGTATGAGATAAAAAGGTGCATTTTTCGGCTCTAAAGGGTTAGTTCACAAAAAGGGAAATCTGTCATTAATAAGAACCCTCGTGTGTTCCCCCAACCCGTAAGACCTTCATTCATCTTCGGAACACAATTTAAGATATTTTTGATGAAATTTGAGGGCTCTCTGACCCTCACATAGACAGCAAGGGTACTAACCACATTCGTCGTTACGGCCCTGGATGATAAAAGTGGGACCAATTTTCTTACATTTATTACTTACGTATTTTCGTTAGTTTCGAGGCAAAAACTAGACGGTTCCTCACACTATGCGTTTTGAACCGTGCCCGAGGGCTTTTGTCCCTCAAAGCCTGGTTCGTTTGACTAGTGTGAGCGCTAACCACGCCGGAGCACGGAACATATACTATTTTGTGTGCACTATATCATCATTACGACCACAAACATATTCTATTACTACTACTACACTACACTTTTCAATGAATTTAATAATGGATAATCTCGCTCCGGCTTGGTTCAAGGCAACCGTGCCTTGTGTGAGTACACCCTTAAATCAAGATGCATTTTCTACATAAGAAAAAAGGCATAAGGTATTTACTCTTTTAAGTGTATTTGTCTTATTTGGCAAATTATCTGCCAATGGGGTAAGAAAAATAATATTGTTTCCATTTGCATTAAGATTATTTTCTTGTTTTAATAAAATGCACTTAATTAGATGCGCTCCAAAGACAGATCCCCATGTGAAGACCTCATCACCTCGACGACCATCGGCACAAGACCACGAGAACCAGACAAGCCCTCTGCACAATCTGACCTGTGTTGCAGCCTGGTATTAAACCACACCATGCTGGTTTCGTCTGGCCAGAGGAGAACAGGCCCCCTAAACTGAGCCTGGTTTCTCCCAAGGTTTTTTCTCCATTTCTGTCACCGATGGAGTTTTGATTCCTTACCACTGTTGCCTTTGGCTTGCTTAGTTGGGAACGCTTGACTGATTGCATAGACACTATTGGAAGAGAGCTGAACTGGATGATGATATCACTGAATCATCAATGAATTGACTTTAGCAGGAAAAATGACTCTTTCTTTTCTTGCATTATTGACAAACTATTTTCTTGTTTGACACTGTAAAGCTGCTTTGACACAATCAGTATTGTATAAAGCGCTACAGAAATAAAGGTGACTTGACTTGACTTAATTTAGATTCCAAAATACTCATTTTTGCAGCATGAATGAATGAATGAATTATTTAAACATTGCTTACGCTTTAAAAAAAAATACTTTCTGACAGGCCTCAGAGAAGAGAGAGCTTGTTGTCTGTTGTTTGACTTAATTTTGTTGATGTTTATTACTGCCGCTACTCCACTGTGACTCGTTACTAAGCTTATTTTAGTTCCTTTTTTTATTGTTAACCTATTGTGACTGAGCAATATTTATTTAGTTTTTCTCTGGTTTTATGATACTTATATAAACAGTGCTCAACTGATTTAGACACCTTTGCTGAACCCAAGTTGTTATTAAGTTTTTAGACTTTTATTTCTTTGGTTCTCTCTGGTCAATATTAGAAAAAAAAAAAAAACTACTCAGGAAGTATAGGACGTGGGGGGCTCCACTTCGTTTTGGGAATTACATAGTTTCTCCTGTTTAGCAGTAGGAGAGAGTGGAATGTTGCACTCTAAAAAATGCTGGGTTAAAACAACCCAATTTATTTTCTCTAGTTGGCAACTCAGTGCTGGGTCAAAAATGGACAAACCCAGTGCTGGGTTGTTTTAACCCAACAAGTTGGGATATATGTTTGACCGAACATGCTGGGTTGATTTATTTAATCAACTATTATTTTAAAAATAATATTGCTGGCTTAAAATGAATCAAAAAAAGAGGGAATTAAAATCACGCACAGGGAATTACTAGAGACAACAAAATAATTCCAAAAGGTGTTTTTACATTTTATTTAAAAACAACAGCACCCATGGTCAATATTATAAGACAATTGAAGGTACGATATTTACAAGATTTAAGTAGTTAAACTCGTTTATCAAGCATTTTAGAAATAAAAATATAACATTTAAAAGTAACATTTTAAGTCAAGTGTATTCAGGGGAACAACGGACCTCAGACCGCCGCCTCGTTTTTTGACGTTTTATGTAACAAAGTTCGGGAAGAGCACGTTCAGGTAATCATCCACTCGCGCACGAGAAAGCCAGTATATCTCATCCGTCTCTCATTGTCCCAAGACAAGTTTCACAGCATTTGGCCCAGCCTTATGCCGTCATGTCCGAGATATAGCTTTACTCTTCTGACAATGATTCTTTCGTCACTGCCGAGTCTTCATCGCAAACCGCCTCAAGGAATATTCCCTCTCTAGCAGTCATTGAGCCCCCGTCCTCAAATAGGGGCTGCCGGCACACAATCCACTCCCAGTGTTGGGCAAGCTACTTGGAAAATGTAGTGAGCTAAGCTAACAGTTACTCATCATTAAATTAAGCTTCACTACACTAAAGCTACAGCCCTGGGAAATGTAGCAAGCTAAGCTACAGCAACATGGCAAAAGTAGTTTACTACATCTAAGCTATTTTAAAAAAATGCCATTTTTATATTGAACCAACAGCCTCCAAGTCAAAACAAATCAATGAAAAACTGTCAGCAAACATGATAGACAGGCATAATGAGTGTCAGTTGAAATGGTTTTATTTCAACAACGTTCCAAACCAATTTGGCAACAAAACTAGTATCATGTACAGGGCAGAATTTACTATATTGGACATATAGGCAAAATAAATTTTTGCTGTCAGACCGAAACATCCTATTGATAGTGGTATGTGGCCTTGATTGTAGGTATACAAGGTGACATGATTATAAATGGTAACATCTTCACAATAAGATTCATTAGTTAACTAGTGTAGTTAACATGAACTAAGAATGAACAATACTTCTGCAGCATTGGTAATGTAACTTCACATTTTATAATGCGTAGAAAAATCAAAAGTTGTGTTTGTTAACATTAATACACTGTGAACAAGCAAACTACTAATGAATGACTGTATTTTCATTAACTAACATTAACAAAGAATAATAAATACTGTAATAAATGTATTTCTCATTGTAGATCATGTTAGTTAATACATTAGCTAACATTAACTAATGAAATCTTATTGTATAGTGTTACCATATAAATGTATAGGCCTACAGATAGGCTACGTTTATTTGCGTTCGTTGCATGTGTCATTATATTATTAACATTTCACCAAAATCAAGTTCAAATACGAAGTTTTTGACCAGCGAATGCTTTTTCCCGACATTACCGCCACATCAAAGGCAGTGCATGCAACGCATTTAGGTTTTCATGAACTTGCAGGTTATACAGTTTTCTATCACTATGTTGGCGCTCAGTTTTGTCTGTTATTTGGCCAAAATATCAAAAGATTTAGCTCTTCGCACAAGCTATTTAGCTGTGACTCGACAACAAATGCTGGACTAAGACACTCTTCTCCGCTCCTCAAATACAAAAAAACATTAGCCTTTATAAATATAGTGTTTCTTCAGTAAAGAAAACGCTGTACTTATTCAATCAACAGTTCTTTATTTACCTTCAGACTGCAAACAAGCTCAGATGAACCAAACTGCGTGCCACACTTCATTCACGAGAGATGGTGAGATGATTGTGCATTAGTAATGAACACCTGCTGTTAACAATCAACATCATTGAAGAAAAGAGAAAAAACAAGAATTACATCTGACTTTAGCACAGTCTTGGATGGAATCAACTGAAATACCCACACACACACAAACACACCACAACACACACATGATGCCACTATAATTGTGGTCAAGGTTTGCTTTAGTTGGTCTCTTGATCCTTTTAGTATTTCAAAGTAATTTGCTTCTAAGCAATTACAATATTGTTTCACAGCAAACATTTGTATACTGCAAAATCAAACCTTGAAGTAGCAGATGAGCTTACACTTTCTGCTTATAACACATGCTGAATGAAAATCATGACGTGGTCTTGCTCTTTGGATTATTTATTGACATTCTGCCATTACGGAACTCACAAAATGTTTTTATTATATATATATTAAACAAACTATATAACTACTTTTTTAATTAACTCGTAATTGCCGAGTAGTATCAGCACAAGCTTTTAGACATGAACACTTATTATACGATCCTCAATAGTGGTGCCAATAATTTTTCATACTGCAAACACTGATCTCCATGATGGTGGCATCATTTTAACCAATAAAACATCAACATCTGATCCTCTGCAATTCTCATAACAGCAGGTGTTCCTCACTAATGCACAATAACTTGTAAAACACAGCTTTTCAAGTTGAAACAAAGAATATCTTTAAGCTGAGTTTACTCACATTTTTAAGGCAGCAGGTGAACTTTAGTTTCTAAGTTTAACCAACTTGAAATGATTTACAGTGTAGTCATAACTAATATGATTAAAATGTTCAGTTTACCACTCAACAGAGGGCGCAAAATAACCCTAACCCAACATTAATCTGTTGAATATAGAAATATGCAAGCAAAAACAATGCTTGTCCTCAAAACAGTGCTTGCATACAGACAGCTGGCCTACTCACACTCAACCCTGCAAGGCCATGCTGGTAAATCAACTTCAACAACTCCATTTCGCTTAAGAAGAGCATGAATATACTGGTCCACCAGCTAGACCAGCACTACACCAGCACTAACCAGCATAATTTAGCCAGCCAATTAGCTTCATGTGCTAATTGGCTAACTTCAAAAGTGTGGCAGAATTGATACGGAAGCAGCTGTATTGATGCAAGCATTGTCAGGAGCTCACAATGATGTACTGTAATATCAATATTCTGAGCACAGCCCTAAATTACCTCAAACTTTTAATACGTAGTGTATTTCTTCAATAGTTGTTCCTAATTTCCTTGAAGCTGAAGGAAGTGGTATAAAAACATTTTGTACATTTTGTAAACAAAATAATCAAGCACATATTAATGTCCATCCTTCTGTATAAGTGTTACTAACCAATCTGTTTAGTGTTACAAATCATCCCAGTACATCACACATTTTACAGTGGCATTTTTCTTAGAAAAAATGGTCATGTATACACTGCTACTTATTTCTTCTTTTTGTTTAATATTTAAAGACTAGTGTGTTTAGTTAAATGTATTGCAAATGTATGTGCCATCAACAAACAGAAACAAACACACACACAGTTTTTGAATAGTACTTTATTAAAATATGAACTGTATCAGAGCTATTTAATTTTACATGAACAAAGAAATGATTGAGCACACCTGAATTCACCCAAAAATAAATATTCTGAACATTTGTATTGTTTCGCACACCCTTGTATTGTTAAGGCTGTGCAGTACAGAGATTTTACTGTGGATAAGGCCCTCTACTTCACTTAATACCTAAGAAGAGATCAAATCATTGTAATCACACAGCCTCCTGTAGCTCATTGTCTTAGTATATTCTCAGTAACAAAAGAATGAAATAAATCTTCTAAGCATCTAAAAAAAGATTATTCCTTTTATTATTTTCACAATCACAGAAAGTTTGAAACCCAGTTGAAGTTTAATTTGAAACACAGAAAGCCTCAGATCTTTTGACATGAGGAGATATTCATTCATATATTCCGACTTGTTTCTTGAAAAACAGTCTAATAACTTGTTGGCGTACTGTTGTCAGATTTAGACCATAAATAAGAGGATTTAAAATTGGAGGTAAGAGTAAGAATTGCAGGGCCATGAAATTACGCAGACTTTGAGGCACATTCCTTGAACCATAACGACTGTACATTACATCAAACAAAAATGCAGTTGTCACATTGATCAATGAAAGCAGATGTGGTACACATGTTTGTATGAATTTGTGCCTGCCCTCTATTGATTTCCTGCACTTTCTGATTAAGTAAATGTACGAGCAAAATATCAATACTGCATGTCCAAAGTATGTAAGAATAACAATGTACCCAAACACATTATTTACAGTTGCAGAAAAGCAAGAAAGTTTTGCAACTGCCCAAATCTCACAGTATAACTTTTCAATACTAAAGCCACATAAGGTGAGTCTAGCAATTAATATAATTAGAAAAGACATGCAAAAAAATGGAGTCAGCCAGCAGAAAAGGATACATTTAAGAATTTTCTGATTCGTCATTTTTGAATGATACTCCAGTGGTCTACATATTGCCACATACCTGTCATATGCCATCACTGTTAATGTTGAAAAGTCACACAGAATGGATGAATAAATGACAAATATCTGAATCATACATCCAACATAGGAAATCATATGATCATGGGCTAATAAATCATACATGAATTTAGGGTAGAATCCAGAAGTGCCAAAAAGTCCATTTACACACAGATTGCATATAAACAGATACATTGGCTCGTGAAGCTTCTTATGTAAGAGTATAGTAAAAATTACAATTACATTACAAAAGATCATCAGGGGATAATACAGTGCAGTGAAAGATAATAAAACATATCTGTTCTCCATTGTTTCATTCAGACCAGAGAGTGTAAATATTAAGACACTGGACTCATTCTTCAGCGGTGGCTGCATCTTGAGTGATTTGCAGTTAATATGTGGATTTTGTTACTGGACAGTTATTGGAAAAGTAATTAGGTATATAAAGTTGTGTTAACTTGAATTGTCACAGTAGGAAGTCTTTAGATGATAAATCAGCAACAAATCAAACATCACATCCTTTAACATACAATGTTTTTTTTAGTTAGAAAACAGTTGAAATCTTACCATGTTCTCTGTTTGCATGTTTTTTCATAGTGTTTTACAAAGGTTTGATTTGGTTTGCTATATATGGAGTCTGGTCTCATGCTAATTGCCTTGGTAACATAGACTGAAAACAATTTTAACAAGCTCTCTCAAGACTGCTTTATTCTAAGTTAAAATAACTGCCTGTCTATTCCAATCTATGCCCACAGGTTGAATTGTATGTGTTATCTCTCCATCATATTGTCTAGCATATCTGTTGTGTCATATTTCCAACAAAGTATTATTTGATACATAACAAAATAAATTAGCATTTTTTTTCTCATTAATGCTGTACTATAGAGATTGATCTTATCTATCAGAATATTTCTGTGCAATAGTATTATTTCTTGCAGTTATTTTTTTAGCTTGATTCTGAACATAAGATACATTAGACTCATTCATCCAAACTACAGATATTGCCTGTTTGTAGATTTAAAAGCCATGTGCTTCCATATACCCATTGCGAAGTATTGCCAGTTCACGTGGCTTACTGGGCATTTCTCCATTCTATTATTGTCTTGCCTCATGTTATTATCTTTTGCCTGTTTATTGGATTTACATTTCTCTACTATCATTTCTGTCTTGATTTCCTGTTGGACTGTTTGCCTGATATTTGACCACTGCCTGTTCTACTGGCTACATTTGTGCCTACTGCTTTGGATTTGTGTATGAAACTCTTTTGCAAAATATATTCTTAATTGATCTTGAGAGTTCATAAATGCAAGGGGTTATTGCAACAATGCAAAGATATATTCTCCAACCAGCCTGAGGTTTTCCATCTGGAAACTACAAAATGTTAATTTATGATGACTTTACTCACTGGAAAAGCCCTAAAATTGGGCATCGGCTGTCTGTGACAATCAGGTACAAACCTTGTTTGATTATTTCTCAAACCAGATTAAATAAGTTTTTGAATATCCAGCTAGGGAACAGGATGTTTCTGTACAATTTGTTACACTTATGCCAAGGAAAATAATCAGCATCTGAGTATGCTGTTCAATTCTCTACAAGCTGAACTAGTATGCAAAGATGAAACGCCTACCTTCTCTCAATATATCAACATGGCTGTTAAGATGGATAATTTAACTAGTAAAAGTTCCTGATCTAAAGTGTCTCTGTCTCCACCACCGATTGCATAATATAGTCATTCAACTCCAAAACAACCAGAAGCTATGCGAATAGTCATCAGAAGAGTGCCACCAATGTCTACTGCAGACAATCAGATCATCAGTGTGCTGCATGCCCCAATAAAATCAAGACTTTCAACGTTTCCAACACAAAAAAAAGGAGTTAAGGAATTTCAAAATGACCATTTCATCAGAGATTCACACTGCCAGTAACAATTGATTTATTATGAAAGATTAAACCATGTTAAAGTGTTAGAGGACACCGGGGCAGCTGTAAATCGGATGCAACATGAACTCATCACAAAACTCAATATACACTGTAAAATCCAATAGTTTACTTTGCTTAGATTTAATTAGTTATCTTTACTTAGTTGTTATACTTACTAGGTTTTATTAAGCTACTTTCAAGGCAAATAAAATAATTTACTTACTGTTTTGAGTGACACTTACTTAAAATATTCAAGTAGCCACAAAGGAACCAGTGACATTAATAAACCAGTGAGAGGCAGCAGTGCACTAATATGTTGCTAATGTGCAACATAACAACAGAAGAAGAAGAAGAAAAGAAAAAGAGTCTTAATAGACTTTTCACCCATTCCCTCCATGTCTGCAGTTATCTTTCATTAGTTGCATTCACTCATTTCCCAAAGTCATCTTGAATGGTGAATTTTTAATACAACTGAAATATTTGAGAGAACGTCACATAAGCTAACGTCTCAGGTGACTTATGTAACCATGGTTCCCTGAGTAGGGTACGAGACACTGCGTCCTCTAAGGGGCGCTATGGGGAACACCTCGTCGTGACCCGTGTCTGAAGCATACATTGAAAAACACCAACAACATGTTGGCCAGCGACAGCCCATGACGTCACTACCGGGGCGACTACAGTATAAATAGCACTGGTGGGAGAACTGTCATTCAATTCTGCGCAGAAGCTTGACTTCGAGCATGGCAGGAACGCCTACAGGACGCAGGTCTCGTTTCCCTATAGGGAACAATGTTCATAAGAAAACTGAGACGTTCCTTTCAAGGGAACTTCGAACTGCGTCCTCTGGGGGGCGCTATGGGGAACGGCATACCCACGCCGCCGTGTAGAGGGGAATGCGGGCCAGAACCATGGCGAGCACTAAGTACCAACTTTACCATTTTCATGGTGAGTTGCCCGGGGATGTTCAGACGGGCTGTTCCGTACTTTCCCTACGGCCAAAGGCCTGGGCTACATACCCAAACTTACCTGTTAGGGCCAGACTCCTGGGCCCAGGGTAGAGCTCCAGGCTTGGAATCAAAAATAGATTCCTTTAAGGGAATACGACAAAGAGCCTAGAATCACACTAGTCTTGGCCTGTCACACAGGGGCTACCGCTTGCTCTTGAATAAGCTCTGAAAGGAACCGTCTCAACAGACCCCTAATAGTAACACCCTGTTGAAGTAGGTATCCTAGGATACCTAGGTGGAGTGGTGCCCAAGGTGAACGGGGCTCTAACCAGCTCAAGAAAGTGCACGAAGCAACTGCGCGAAGCCCTCACCATATAGGATTTTAACAAAGAACTGACATGACCGATGATCTTTGCAGCTGTGTTCACTGTCCGCTGGAGGGTCTTGCGGTCTGCTGCACTACAGTTCCCATACCAGACAGTGATGCAGCTGGTCAGCACGCTCTCAATGGTGCCCCTATAGAATGTGGTGAGGATGGGTAGGGGGAGACTTGCTCTTTTCAGCCGGCGGATAAAGTGTAGGCACTGTTGTGCCTTCTTGGAGAGTGACATGGTGTTGGTGGTCCAGGTGAGATCCTCTGTGAAGTGCACCCCCAGGAATTTAGTGCTGCTGACTCTCTCCACAGTCGAGCTGCCGATGGTCAGTGGGGGGTGGTCAACGGAGTTTCTCCTGAAGTCCATCACAACCTCCTTTGTCTTACTCAAATTGAGGGACAGGTTGTTAGTGCCACACCATTCAGCCAGCTTTGCCACTTCCTCTCTGTAGTGCGTTTCATCACTGTTGCTGATGAGACCTACCACCGTTGTGTCATCCGCGAACTTGATGATGTGGTTGGAGCTGAACTTGGCAGTGCCGTCGTGGGTCAGCAGCGTGAAGAGCAGCGGGCTGAGCACACAGCCTTGTGGGGCACCTGTACTCAATGTGGTAGTGCTCGAGGTGTTGTGGCCGACACGGACTGACTGAGGTCTTCCAGATTTTCTAGGTGGGTAAGAGCCAGGTGGAGGGTGGAGGAAATTGCATCGTCTGCAGAGCGGTTTGGACGGTATGCAAACTGGAGCGGATCGAGTGTGTTGGGGAGGCTGGTTTTGATGTTGTGCATGACTAACCTCTCAAAGCACTTCATCATGATTGGAGTCAGTGTTATGGGACAGTAGTCGTTTAGACAGGACACAGGTGATTTCTTTGGTACCGGTATGATTGTTGTGGATTTGAGACATGTGGGGACGACTGCCTGGCTCAGCGAGGTGTTGAAGATATCTGTTAGGACATCTGTCAGCTGTGCAGCACAGTCTCTCAGTACACGGCCAGGTATGTCGTCAGGACCCGCAGCCTTGCGTGGGTTAATCCTAGATAGGGTCTTCCTTACATCAGCTGGAGACAGACAGAGCGCCTGGTCGTTGGGAGGTATGGGCAGTTTTTGTGCAGGTGTGTCATTCTGCATTTCAAACCGTGAATAAAAGTGGTTGAGTGTATCCGGGAGGGATGTGTCATTATCACAGGCCTGTGGCGGGGGCTTGTAGTCAGTGATGGTCTGAATGGCTTGCCACGGGCTCCGTGTGTCTCTGCTGTCTGTGAAGTGATTGTTTATTTTTTGAGCATACGACCGTTTTGCATTTTTGATGCCACTGGACAGATTGGCTCTTGCTGTTTTGAGGGCTGCTTTATCTCCTGATCTGAATGCTTCATCTCTGGTCTGTGTTTTTTTTTTGTCAGCCATGGTTTCTGGTTGGCACGTGTGGTGATGGTCTTGGTGACGGTCACATCATCAATGCACTTTTTGATGTAAGCACTCACAGTTTCAGTGTACTCCTGCAGGTCTGTGTGGTTGTTGTAGGCGGCTGCCCTACAGAAAGCAGTCCTGTAGAGTTGAGGTAGCACCATCTGGCCAAATTGTGATGAGTTTTTGAACTGGTTTGGCGAGTTTCAGAAGTGGTCTGTATGCTGGAATTAGCATAACAGAGATGTGATCCGAGTACCCTAGGTGGGGGCAGGGTACAGCCTTGTACGCTTTCTTTTCTGTTGTGTAAACAAAGTCCAGTGTGTTTTTTCCCCTTGTTGCAAAGTTCACATGTTGGTAGAACTTTGGCAACACTGTCTTTAAGTTTGCGTGGTTGAAGACACCGGCTATTATAAAAAAGCCATCAGGGTTATTTGTTTGTTGTTCGCTGATGGCGATGTACAGCTCACGAAGCGCGTCCTTAGCGTTTGCACACGGGGGGATGTAAACTGCGACAATAACAATGGCCGTGAACTCCCGCGGCAGATAGAACGGTCGACACTTCACAAACATAAACTCCACCAGCGATGAACAGTGTTTTGTCACTACCACAGCATTGTTACACCACTCTTTGTTGACATACACACACAAGCCACCCCCGCGAGTCTTACCAGACAGTGCTGTATCTCTGTCCGCTCGGTAGCAGGCGAGTCCGTGCAGCTGAATAGCGCAGTCCAGGATATTGTCGTTTAACCATGTTTCGGTGAAAACAAACACACAACAATCCCTTGTCTCGTGCTGTGTAGATCGACTGAGTTTAATTAAGTCCAGTTTATTTTCCAGAGAGCGAACGTTTGAGAGCATGAGTGATGGAATCGCTGGTCTAGTGGGGTTAGCCCTTAGCCTAGCTCGTGTGCCTCCTCGCTTGTCGTGCTTCTGTCCCCTCTCACATCGCCGGCGTCGCCGTTTTGTGCGGGTAGCGTCAGTAGGCGAGGCCACGGTCTCGGATCCTCTAAACGTTCTGCTAGTGCTCGCCGTAATAATAGGATAGAGATCGCTCTAACCACGTTCAAATGCACGCTTCAAACAAAGCAGTCATTGAAGCCGAAGAAGAGAATGACATGTTCTCCCGGCGCCTATTTATACTAATACCACCGGTAGTGATGTCATGGGCTGTCGCTGGCCAACGTGTTATTGGTGTTTTTTCAATGTATGCTTCAGACACGGGTCATGACGAGGCGTTCCCCATAGCAAACGGAACTTCATAAATTGATGTTGATTTTCCTAAAATGTGTTTTTTTTTAACTCATTATAAACCATTATAGTGATTAGTGTTCCCTTTGGTTGGGCACTTGGAACTTAGTTTATATTACTACAATTTTCATTCCTGTTAATGCAGCAATGCATCATGAAGTCAGAGTTAATTGATTTCAAGAGAAGAAAAGTAATAAATAGGTTGCTTTTAGAAGGTGACCTATCTTCTAATTAAAGCATTAGTGTATTTTTTGTATAACAATCTCAAGTGTCGGGTAGTTTGCATACACATTAATAATCTTATCTACTAAAAGGAGTTATAAAACATTGGTAAACTTGCACCGATTACAGGAAACACACAACATATATAAGACATAAAACATATTATTAAGCTAATTATAATTGCCCTTTTATACTTTTAAATTATTGTCTTTTGAATTGTCTGTGTAAGTCTGCGTTTCCTCTGTTAATAGAGAAAGGAAGGGAGGGAAGCAGGTGGTCAAAAGTCATGTGATGTCACGCTGTATATCCCGTGCTTGCAGGCCTGAGGGCTTGATTAAATTACTTTTCCTTTTCCTGTTTGGATATAATAGTTCCATTCATTGGCGGTCACACGACATCATGAGGTATCTATAGGTTATAGTCCTGATACAAAAGATCTCTGTGTTATCTTCTGATTGGATTAGTTTTTCATCACTCCTTTAAGTAGATGACGACAAGACTGACAGGGAGTCGACCCAGAATATTGGAGTCATGTGATGGGTGATTAGTTTATGATGGTTTGATTCAATGGCATATCAGTGTCCATCCATATTTAGAAATCCTACATATATCCCCCTTTTGCTCGGTGAGGTTCCCATTGCAAACGTCAGCGGGCACTGGAACAAGAGGCAGAGAGAACAGACACACACAAGACACAAACAACATCTCCATCACTGACTGAATCCTGGTGCGGGACTTGGGTAATTTGGGAATGATCAGATTAGAAACTTGAGAAGACGTAGGGGTGCATTATTTAGGATTACTTGTAATGGGTAATTTAGATTGCTCTAATTGTCGATGGGTCGACGAGGCAGGTAGGACCGTTATAGGCGTAATCTCAATCAGGTTTGTTGAGTTCTCAGGTTTGGGTTCAGGTTCTTGATCAGTTTTATCACGTCGGAACATGCGCGGGACGTCGGACGTGCACTTGTTGAAAGACTTTTGGATGGCGTTCACTCGCTTGTGGAGGAGGAAGGCAAGTGTCAGAGTCACAACATATCCTACAATAGTAGAAACACAAAGCGCTGTGTCAGCGGCGGACCAAGACCGAATGATTGACGCGCCAGCGGGCGGAAGGCGAGCGATAGCTTCTAAAGCTGTGTCAACAGGAATCAGATCAATAAGTTGCGTTACTTCCTCCTTGATCCTTTCTTCCGATTCTGGATCGAGGACAAAGGAATTCTGTTTGAAGAAGGGTGAGATTTCGATTTCGGCCTGATACTCGACGTTGGTAAGGTGATACAATGCTAAATCGTCAATATGGAGGATCGAACTCTTAGGGACATTGGTCCATAATGTTTGGTTGGGCAGGATGATGCACGTGGCAGTGTCGTGTTGATCATAGGTGAGGGTAGCCATACGCGCTGGGTTGTTGACTAGCCATCGGTTTCAACGATTT
>JADLZN010008513.1:0-50417 GCA_018155175.1 Sinocyclocheilus anophthalmus | reverse complement strand
ATAATGGTGAAATTAGTGTACTGCTGTGAGGTCAGCCAATGGTCATCAATTTTTGTATGACAATTGCATTAAATATTTTATTAATCTGTTGCCAGGGTGAACTTTTTGTCTCTCTGTCTATCATCTATCTTCTGTCTTTTTGTCTGTCTGTCTATCTATCTATCTACTATCTATCTATCTATCTGTCTGTCTGTCTATCTATCTATCCATCCATCTATCATCCAGCCATCCATCCATCATCTATCAATTATCTTATCTAGCTATCTTATCTATCTATCTATCCTATTCCATCTATCTACTATCTCTCTATCTATCTATCTATCTATCTGTCCCGTCCGTCCCGTCCGTTCTGTCATCCATCCTATCATCCTCCCATCCAGCCATCCTATCATCTATCCTAGCTATCTATCTATCATCTATTCTTCTATCTATCTATCTATCGTCCCGTCCGGCCGTCCGTCCGTCTGTCCACATCTATAATCCATCCATCTATCATCCCTCCTCCCTCCATCCTCCATCCAATCCATCCATCCAGCCATATTCTATCGCTCTATCTATCGATCTATCTACTATCCATCTCATCTATCTATCTATCGGTCCTGTCTGTGCGCCGTCCGTCCGTCCTCCAACTAGTCACCATCCATCCTCCCTCCATCCATCCTCCATCCAGCTCTATCCACATCCCTCTATCTATCTGATCTATCTATCTATCTATCTATCTCTCTATCTATCTATCTATCTACTCTCTATCTATTGCCAGGGAAGTGAAGCTTTATTATTTTTTCTTTTGCCAAATAATGACACCTATTGTCTGCTTTAAAATATTTTTTTGAAGCAAAATACGTATTTCATAATAAAATGTTGCAACACTTATTTTTCCTGTTTTATTTCTGAAGCTGCTTTCAACTCTTTGGTATTTAATAACAAGCTATTCCACAATTATATATATCCATAAAATAGTGGACGTACATAATATTAATTAATATATTCCAAATGTATTTAAATCATTATTTTTTGTATTAAGAAAAAAAGTTAAGAAATTTAGAACGGTTAAATGTAATACATAACTGGTTTTTTAGTACTAAATATATTCGGAATCATAAATACATGTGGAAACCAAGCACAAAAAGTGACTTTTTTTTTACATATTTAATCCTATTCAAATAGAGTGAGGCACAGAGGCCCGGATTACACACGTGCTCTGTTTTTTTTGGCGCATTCAACCTGTTTTAGTGTACCCGTGTTTTTTTATTGACCTTTTCCATACAGCAGCTGTGCCATCGGAGTTTTGAAAGACTAATCTTCATGAATTCGAATATCCTGTTTCACTTCTCATTTAAAGCCCCCATGAGCCTAGCTCATAACCTAAACAGCGAATTACTGCCAAGATGTGCAATTTGCCTTTTTTACCGTCCTGCTTGATGGTTTGTCCCAGGTAATGCGTCTTCTTTCTTACATATCATCTGCCCACTGTGGCTTTTGTTTTCCAACGGTTTTGATTTTTTATTTTTTTTTTGCAGGTTTTTTAGGAGAACCCCTTAATTAATTTTTAAAAGTCCTAATGTTTTAGTCCAAAAAACCAACTTCTGTAAAAATGACCATTGGGAGTGAAATTCCTTATTGATGCCTTGATTTCCATCGTCTGAAATGTTTGTATTATCTATTTCTTGTATGTGAAGCACTGTCATCGAAAAAAAAAAAAACCACATGATTAATCCTTTCTGTTAAATCTCTTTTAAAGCTTCACTGACATGACAAAGCAGTTGCAAACATCTGGCAAAGTCTAGACCTGTGTCTATATCACTCAAAGGTTTTCATGTAGTGTTCAGTACCTACTTAAATAATTACTTTCCTCTTATGCGCTGCACTTTATGGGGTACCATCTAACCCTATAGTGAGACACCATGTTCTGTGCTACTGGGGCATGTTGTCACAAAGTGTCAGTGTGTTTCATGAACTGTATCTTTTTATTTTTCTGGACAATAACAGTGGGAATATTCAATATTGGTATACTGACCAGCTGCTTAATGGTAGATACACTCAATCGCTTGTGTTGTATAGCTTCAGATGAGTAATCTAGCAGGAAATCTCATCCCTCCACTCCTCCCGATTAAGCCATCTGTCATGTGGGCAAGTGTTATCCATCACAAGTGCTGTTATGTGGCTCTGATTGACAGGCAGCTCTGATCTATTGCTGTAATTCAAAACCACATCAATCAAACTCAAATATGTAATAAAACTGAAAAGTTATTATTTGGTTTACCTTAGGATGAATCTTGCTTTGTCTTTGCTTTGTTATATTCCAACATTTGTAAGTCGTCATCTTTTAAATGAATAAATGCACTGTCTAAAAACTCGTCACATCACATTTAGACTAATTTAAAATGTTTTTTAAAGAAGTCTCTTTGCCTCAGGCGCATTTATTTATATAAAATCCGTAAAATCGTTAAATATTTGAAAAGTATTACATTTAGAGAAACTGTTTTATTAATGTGAAATACACATTAATATAATTAAAACATTTCCTGTGATGTCAAAGCTGATTTTTCAGCATTATTCAGTGTCACGTGATCCTTCAGATATCATTTTATTGTGATTTGCTGCTCAAGAAACATTTATAATATTATCAATGTTAAAAACAATTGTGCTGTGCACAGAAAAAACCCCGTATTTTATTGATTTAATTATTCATTGATTCATTGGATTGATGAAAAGAAAGTTCCAAAGAATGTATTTGAAATAGAAAGCCTTTTAAAAATTATAAATGTATTTATTGCCCCTTTCGATAAATTTACATCCTTGCTGAATAAAAGTATTCACTTCTTTAAAAATAAATAAATAAAACAAATACCCAACATAAAATTACATTTTTTTAAATATGCAACAGAAACAGTTCTTTCTTTCTTTCTTTCTTTTCGTCTTTTTTTTCCCGTTTTGCTGGGGGCCAAGGGATCTATGCCCATAAAACTCTCAATGATTTATTAGAAAACTACACAGTGCGCTGATGCCCAGTTGCGGACACAGATACATCCTACACGTCACACTACAATCACCCTCTCCAAATCATTGACCATGGTAATCTGCCATACCGAAACAATGCTTGGCATTAAATTAACAACCAAGTGCTGGTCAATAGGGACAAACCCAAGCACTTGGGTTTGTATTTAACCCCATCATTTTTTGTGTTACACAAAACCAGCCTACCCAGAAATGAGCTTAAATAGGAACTGGAAAGAAAATGTTTTCGTTCTGCTGGATAAGTCAAGTTAAGTTTTTTGTACAGCGCTTTTCACGATACAAAGCAACTTTACAGCAAATTAAATTCCTACAATATTTAGTGGACTTCTCAGTAGTTGCTGTCATTAATGTCCATTGGCAGAAATATACGAAAAAATAATTTTACGACATTAATAAACAACGATACAACCTATTCAACAACACGATAAATGTGCAAGCATCAGGTATGGCTATAGTTACTTAAAGGTAAGGAAAGTCAGTAAGAAGAAGTACCATTTTAAATAGGGACTAAATTCTCAATTTACATGATTTTTTAGTTGAGTGTTGGATAAAACAAGGTTGTTATATCTGGTCAAAGCAATAAGTTTTAAAACAGAGTCAATAGCCCTTTATGAGTGTAGTAGGCCTACCTATTTAGTGATGACGTGAAGAGCTTTTTTTGATGTTGTTAGGATGCCTGCCCTTTCAAATGAAATGCTTTCTGAAACTGGCCAAACAAAAGCTTTTATTTTAATTTTTTGCCTCATACATCGAACCATGCACCTAAGATCTATGATTGTCTCTATAAGGCAACAATAATGAAGTGCCGGAGTGTACCCTTCCTGGTATACGGACCAGCGTAACCCAGATTCTGTCGGCGTATTATGATACCGGCAAGTCTGATTGCAAGTATCTCACCCTGGGATTAAGGATACTATGACGGGCTTGGATACCATCCGTAACCGGGGTAGTTATGTAGGGACCCGCAGAGTCCTATATAACAAGCAGATTGGTAATTGAGATTTGCCAATTTTTCTGTTTGCTCTTTTCTTGTTTCCCCACATGGATGCACAGCTCACACTTAAATTAAAGCCTTTATGATTTGAGTGTTCAGAGCACGCTTTCCTCCGTTTTTTTAAGGCTCCTAAGTATATTTGTATGCAATTTTTTTGTTACTTCAAATTAAAAAGGGAACGAAGGTTGCTTCAGATGTTAAAGTCTTTATGGAACCCTTTAGACCAAAAGTCCTATTCATCGTGAAGCCCCTTTAGTTTAAGAGTGTTAGCTGCCCCTGCATGAATGTAGAGATATTGTACACCTCTTATTGATATATTAGTAAAAATTGTTATTAGCTTGGCCTTCAACGAACTACCCACGCTCTATTTGAAATAATTGTGTCTGTTATTCTGTTATCGTGGCCGTCTATTTCATAATCCCACCCGCACGACAATCTAAAACCGAATAGTTTTTTGTCATGTCCGTTTATGTCTGTACGACCCCTACATAGATAGTGAAAAGCCCATCAAAGAATAGTTCACTCAAAAATGAAAATACTCAGTATTTACTCATGAACAAACCCAAATTTAAATCATTTTTCACTGAATTGTTAACTGCTATGACCAGATCAGGAAGTCATTAAGTTAGATTCAATTAGACAAATTAATGAATTAACCTGTCAGACCAGTTCAGTGACTTGAATCAAATCACTCTTTAAGCAAATGTTAATCTTGTGCCTTCAGATTCTTTCTCAACCACTTTCTTTGCCGTTTTAGGGGAACCTAATGACTCTACAGTGGCTATAAAAATAAAAAACACACTCCTGTTAAAATTGCAGCTTTTTGAGGAGTAAAAATTAATCCAAGTAAAATCACGCTAGATGTTGTTTGGGGGAAACAGAAAAACTGTGGGTCTTCATGAAAAATCTGAAGATGAAGGCATCTTTCAGCACAATAATGACCTCAAACACAAATCGAAGTCAACGATGGAATGGCTTCAGAAGAAGAAGGTTTTAAAATGTCCAGTGACCAGTCAAATTCCAGACTTAAATTTTATTGAAAGAAACCTGTCAAATGACTTGAAGAGGACTGTATACATAAGATCCCCCTGAAATATGATCAATCTGCTGATCTTTTGCACGGAAGCGTGGAAAACATTGACTAATCAAGATGGGCTAAGCTGATAGAATCTTAATCAAAAAGACTGAGTGCTTTAGTTGAGAGGTATGTACACTTTTTCTACCAGGTTAAATTTCTATTCTTCATTTGTTTGTTTCTTGAATTTTGAGTCTTTTTACTTAGATTAATTAGATTAATCTTACAAAGCTGAAATTGTTAACAGGGGTGTGGACTTTTTATGCCCACTGTAAAATGACCCTAATTACTCTACCGTTTACTGTAGAATATTCTATGTCTTGCAGCGCTGATGATCACTTCACCAGCACTATGGACACCAACGTCGTTATCCGTCATGATGGCCAGATCATGTGGGATGCTCCAGCCATCACCAAAAGCTCCTGTAAAGTTGACGTCTCGTTCTTCCCCTTTGACGCCCAGCAGTGTCGTCTGACCTACGGGTCATGGACCTACAACGGCAACCAGCTTGACATTCTGAACGCCATGGAGAGCGCAGATCTCGCAGACTTGGTGGACAACGTGGAATGGGAGGTGCTGGGAATGCCGGCCAAGAGAAATGTCATTCTGTACGGCTGTTGTGCAGACCCTTATCCGGACGTGACGTACACTCTGAAACTGAAGAGAAGGGCTTCGTTTTATGTGTTCAACTTGCTCATTCCCTGTGTGATGATCTCTTTCTTGGCTCCGCTGGGCTTCTATCTACCTGCAGACTCTGGAGAGAAGGTGTCACTGGGGGTCACTGTGATGTTAGCACTCACCGTGTTTCAGCTGTTGGTAGCTGAGATCATGCCTCCCTCAGAGAATGTACCTCTTATAGGTGAATCATTTAGATATGATTAAAGTTTATGTAAATACAAAGCTTTAATATAAAGTCAGCCATAAGGTAAACTTTATAGCATAAATAGTAAGCATATGTTATTCAAAAATCAGCCTGGGCATTTTAGATCTTTTTTTATTTATTTAGCTAACTATTCAGTTTTGTGTCACTTATGTGTCTCTTATGTAGATCCGAAATCGCCCCCTATACCCTCATTCACTATTCTCTACATTAGGCCACTAATACAGTTCACTTGAAGGAGTAAATGAAAACGTTGAGTGGAATTTTGACCCACTGAGTGCACTGGAAAGCCGAGTTTGTGCTTTGCTGTTTAATAATCATTGAAACTGGCAATCTGCCTCTGGTATAAGATGAAAGGGATTTATGCTTGAAACTCTGTCATGAAATAAACCCTTCTAATTGTCACATTGAATATACTACTTGTGCATGAATGTATACCTGAATTGATTACGCTGTAGGCAGGGGACGAGCGCTTTTTGTGAAATTAATTGGAATGGATGGCTGATTCAGCTGTGGGTGCCGGGTCGTCTGGTAACCCCAATTAATTCGGAGCACGACTTCAAAGTGCATTATGGGTATTCCCTAGCTTTGAGCATATATCGTGTGCACACTCGTTATTGCTGTGGCATTGTGGAGTGTAATTAGTGCCTTCGATATGTCCCCTTAAGGGTTCGACACCACTAAAGCTGGCTGTCCCTCAAATAAGGTTGCCCGGTATAGGGGGCGATTTCGGACCCGGCACGTTTTTTTTAGCGATCACTTTCACAATGCTCAACCAGTGGAGTCCGATTACTCAAACGAATGACTCTGAGTCCGGTTATTGTTAGTAATAAAATCATACAGCTTTACTTAGTGCGGCTATCAGTGTGAATACTGACTGGCCTTGGTTCATATGAACAAAAGCGTGAAATGCATGTTAATGTGTTGTCAGTTGCATTATTATAAATATTACATACATAACCAATTTTTCTTCGTTTAGTTTTAATACAGAATGAGATATGGCTTCTAACAAAATACTCCTAAGTTTGGTAACATACCTTTGGCACAAAAGTTAGTTTAATCATTCATTTTTTTATCATCTCATTATTTTGGCAATGGCTTTATTTTTTCTTGATATGTAACACTAAAATGCAAACCACAGGAAGTTGTGGCCTAATGGTAGAGAGTCAACTTGTAACCCAAGATCCGTGAGTTGTGAGTCTGGACTGGCATGGGATTGTAGGTGGGGAGTGATGACAGCACTCTCTTCAACCTTCAAACCACGACTTAGTCCCGTGTAATAGCCACGCCCCAAACCCCTAGTATGATGTTTGAAATCCATTATATGGAACACCATATTTGGTTCACTCACTCACTGTTAAATAATTATTCATTCTGAACTTTGTCAACTAATTATTCTTTCTTGGCATATCATTGAGACAAAACGTTTCTGAACTTTCTCTTATGTTCTACAGGAAAGTATTACATAGCCACGATGACCATGATCACTGCATCCACTGCCCTCACCATCTTTATTATGAACATACATCACTGTGGCCCCGAGGCCAAACCCGTCCCAAACTGGGCCAAGAAATTCATCCTGCAGTATCTGGCCAGGATTTGCTTTGTCTACGAAGTTGGCGAGAACTGCATGACCTCACAGCCAGAGAGACCAGACCCTCAACCACCAAAACCGCCCGACTCCAACTGCAACATGAACGGCCAAGCTGGGAAAGATGACTTTGTGTTCAAATTTGAGAGAAGTCAGGAGGCCACGTCTCCAAAGCTCCCAGGTGACACCGAAGACACGTCTCAGCTCATGAGTCCGGCGTGCTCATTGGGAAAACACCCCACCTGTCACTATGGCGTGTGGAAGGAGGGAGTGTTCATGAGCATGGATTGCACTGATGGGGCGGCAGAGGCGGGAAAAGCCACAGGAAGAGGAGAGGATGGATACAGAGATCATGATGGTGGGCTCAAAGCGCAGTGCAAGTGTGAGCAGCAGCATCTCATGAGGAATATTGAATATGTCGCAAACTGTTACCGCGATCAGAGAGCTACAGCGAAAAGAACCGGAGAGTGGAAAAAGGTCGCAAAGGTTCTGGACCGATTCTTCATGTGGCTGTTTTTCATTATGGTTTTCTTCATGAGCCTGCTAATAATGGGGAAAGCCATATGACATGAAATAAAGACAAAACTGAAAGGATATAACTGATTATATAAAGGATGGCATACAACCAGTTTGCCATTATCACAAAACAGAATGTCTAGAAGAGGTTCATTTTGCAAAAACAATCAGCTAGATATACATTATCCCACTTACAAAAATTGACAAAATATATGTATTTGAGTTTAAATTATTTTATTATGTGAGAAAATAAGTGACTATGGAGTGACACGAGACAGTACACCTAAAGAGGTCAATATGTAAAATTACTTCAGCATATAATACAGCAATTGACCAATTAGAATCAAGCATTCCAAAGAGCCGTTTAACATAACTTATCATAAAACTATTTAGCATGCATATTTTTTGATTGAACAATAAAATATTTTTTGCTGTATTTACAGACATAAATAATTGTGAGTAAATGTATACTATTATAAACTAAGCAAATCCTGTCCTCTCCTCTGATCAAAATGCCTGAAACAGAAGCATTAAAACACTGATGACAGATGTTGTGGTGCTTTGTTGTTTGTTGTATTTTTTCTCCATGTCTCTCGGAGGGCACCCCCGTGTTGGTCTCTTAATCGTCATTACTCCTTCCCTCCACGCTACGATGTCTGCACAAGCAGGTGAGCCGCTTGGCGGGTCGGTGCCATTCCAGGTCAATATAGGTCCCGCTCCCTGCAACCTACGGTATCACTGCTAGTCTGCCCTGGGTATCCTTATACGAAAGTCCGTCGTGGCAAAGGGAAACCACCCTCATCCTATTACCCACCCCCATGTCTTTATCCCCTTCATTTCTTTTCATATTCCAATCTCTCAGCCGGTTTTGTTCGGCCTCCTTGACTACAGTGTGGCGCAAAGCTATGCGTTGGTTGGGTACAGAAAGAAGGCAGGTACGTCAGAGAACGGCATGTCAACAATCACCCAGTTGTGCAAGCCTACATGAGGAAGGTCGCCAATAGAGGAAGGAGGGCACTTGACACCTCCTGCGGGACTGCTGGTCGGCACGCGGCTAGACCATCTTCTACCGTGCCTATCAGAACTCCGGTGGACCTGTGTGGGGGGACCAACGGCGTAATGGTCAAATGAGAAGGACCTGTGGGGGGGAAGGAGGTGAAAGAAATCGGGGAAGGAAATTGGAAGGCTGCAAAGGTGAATGAGGGGGGGTGGGCAGGATTGAGCAGTCGGGAAGGGGGCCAAATTCATGGTGTGGTCAAAGTGCAGCCTTCCTGGGTGTAGAGGAGGAGGAACCGTAGGAAAAAGCACCACAAGGAAATTGGGCAGGGGACAGGGTAGGTGAAAGGCAAGAAGAAAGGACAAAGTGGGGGGAAAGAAAGGCTGAGAAAAACGGGAAGTACGGGGCAGGGGGACAACACCAGGGTGGGAAGAGGGTTTTGCCCCAGGAGTCGTCAGCTGGAATTGGAGGCAGGGGGTGGGCCCATCCACTTGGATGAACCCATCACAGGCAATATGCCATCCCAACCTCAATGTACGACAGCAGTTGTGCACAGACCACAAGTGGAGGAGTGTGAAATGCCGAATTGCCCATGTGCTTCGGTAGCTCCTCCGAGCAACAACCTCTGCTGCATAAACCGATGGAACCGCGGATGAGGGCGTGCACTTCTCGGGCACCGACTTGTGTCAGATACTCTGCTTTAGTAAGCTCCAAGGTGAAACCAGGCTTAAAAGTGAATGCAAAAACAAAACTAGACATGCTGGGCGGCCCGCGGGGCGCGCTATACTCTGGCCCGAAGAGGCAATTCTTTGGATCCTCTAGCCCATGGCCCCACATGTGAGACGGACGCGAGGGGAGTGAGTGTAAAATCAACCCCCAAGCCGCATACGAGGCAAACCATGGTCAAGCATTTAATAGAAAGAAATGACCGAGAGCATTTGAACATTGTTTACTGGTTGCAGCGTCTCGGAGGGCAGTTCGAAAACTAAAGCCTAGAACATGGCGAGGGGTTGCTTGGAAACGGTAAGACTCTCTCTTACTGCCCATTGCCATACAGGCATGTATATTTTGGTTAGAAATGCTAACGGCTAAAGTATGTGTTTTTTTTCTTTTCTTTTTTTCTGTGCAGATTTGTGGAACACATTTAAAATGCAGATCATCCCAAGTTGTGCAATCCTCTTTATTTTGATATCAAATATGTTGTGTACAAGTATAAATCTTGTGTACATATTGTGATGTTTATAATGTTTTACATTTAACTTAAAATATGGTTCAGATTACAGCCCGCAATGTACAGTGTAATTAAACAGAATTTACAGCGTAGGTCTACCTATTTGTTACTATAGAGTAGCCTACCTCCACAGTACCTACTTCTAGGTATAAGGGAACAATATGCAATGTTTGGGGAATAAAGGGGTAACAACCCGTAAAATTACAAATCATTTATACTGTAAGTTTTTAATAACTAAAGGGCCACCTATTCTGAAGTACGTGGAATGTATTCACACACAGACCGCAATTTCCATCAGCAATAACTTACAGCTGAACGTACGTGTCGGGTACACGAAACAATGTGCAACGGTTTGGGGATAAGGGGGTATGACGTGAAACTTAAAAGTATTTATACTATTATTATTTCATAATTAGGTGTACTATCTGAATATTATGGTGTATGCCTGACTCACGATGTTAGGCCCAATATATATTTATAACAAATTATGCCTTTATGTAAATAACAAATATGAGCAGTGTATTTTACAACTACGTACTTATTTTATATATCAACATATCTCTTACCGACAGTGTACATAGTAAACTGTAGTATACTCTGCATATTTAAAATGTGGGAACCACAGTTTACTTAAGAATATATGTTATATTATTTACTAGTGTTTCTTTATGTGGGATCATGGAGATTACTAAAGTATGGGGAAATGATGTAATGAATCTCTGCCATGATTTGGTTTAGAAATTTCCATATGAAAATTTACCTGATGAAAGAGCATCGCATATGGTCATCTCAGCAGCGAGTCATGTCAGCAGCATTGTACCGTCGAGGTGCAATACAGTGGAAAACTATATTACCTGTTTCCAGCTGCTCTTCCCAAATATAATAATTATACTACAATGATACTAATGGATGCCTTTAGCAACGATTACATGCATGCAGCTATACTTTTTTACCATAGGTGTGTCCCTGGGAATCAACCCACACCTTTTTGTGCGCTGCTAACGAAATCTCTACCACTGGCACAGGGAACATAGCACAATTTACCATTCTATTACATTCTACTACTACTGTTTACTACTAATAAACAGTCTCGGGGGCCCAAAAGTGCGCAGGCCGTTGAATCGTCCGACCCACCCTCTCATCAGAACTTTCAGCAGAACTCTCTTGCCGCCTCCACTGGACTCATCACTTCCTTCCATGAGTACTGGTTACCATCCTCCCCTATTCCTCCTGTCCGGGAACCGCTGATTCCATCTGTGATTACTGTCCGAGAAAGCGCGAGAGGGTCTGGGACCAGCTCACCATCAGCTTTTAGCGGCAGTGCGCAGAAGCCTACAAACAGCAGACCTTATAAGGGCTGAAACTCCATCATACCAACCTGGTCAAAAGGTATGGCTGTCAACAAAGAAGCTCAGTCCCAGATATGTTGGCCCCTTCACCATCATCAAGCAGATAAACCCAGTCACGTACCAACTTCAGCTTCCCTCACAGTATAAGATTCACTCTTCCTTCCATGTTTTACTGCTCAAACCTTACCATCCTCCTGTTTCTGTCTCCACAGAGCCTGGCCAGACAGAGAAATCCCCTCTTCCGTTAATCCAGGAGGACGGCACCATCTACAAGGTCAACAAGATCTTGGACTCCCGGCACCGTGGTGGTCTCTTGGAATATCTTGTGGACTGGGAAGGCTATGGGCCAGAGGAACGTTCATGGGTTCCCAGAGTTGACATCCTCGATCCCACGCTGCTGGAAGCCTTCCACTCCCCTGCATCCAGATCGCCCTGGGCCCCCGGGGGAGAGGTAGACCACCACGATGTCAGGGTCTTCGGCCCTCAGGAGCGGGCCGTGGAGGAGGGGATACTGTCACAGATCGGCCAGGCTCAGCCACCACCCTATCACAGCGAACACCACACAGCGAGTACTGTTTGCATGCACCTGTTTGGAATTTGCACTCTCATCAAGACTCATACAAAAGCACACACCTCACTTCACTCCAGTGTCCGGTCTCGTTCATACGAAGTGGACGCTCTATGCTATCCGTGTGATACATTGAACTACCTACCTGCCTGTAGTACTTACCTCCTGTGTCTCCTCCAGTGTGTTCTCCTGTGTTCCATTCCTTCGTCTGTTCCAGTGATCATCTCCGTGGATATTCTCTGTA
This sequence comes from Sinocyclocheilus anophthalmus, assembly GCA_018155175.1. Classification (NCBI taxonomy): domain Eukaryota; kingdom Metazoa; phylum Chordata; class Actinopteri; order Cypriniformes; family Cyprinidae; genus Sinocyclocheilus; species Sinocyclocheilus anophthalmus. The sequence goes on along the minus strand of JADLZN010008513.1, from coordinate 37,954 downwards.
CTCGTCTTCTGAGGTGTGTGCTGTCTTCTGTCTCCCGTCCACGATCACCTGCGAAACCAGAAACTGTGTTATATTCACCATCTATACAAAGAACAGCTACATTGCCTTTATTACTCACCTGCCATTACCATCTGCATCACTTGCTTTTAATAAACAACCAGTTTGTACTCTAATCATCTTTGTGAGTGTCCTTCCGTAACATAGATACACTAATCTTAAAATGTTTTCGTTTACATCATCTTCAAAATCAGTATTTTGTTTGATAACAGCTTTGTCATCAGATCCACCATTAAATTATACGATTTGATTATGAACTTGCTCTGCAGTAAATCGCTAAGCCTTGTCAAGATTTGCTGATGATACTTGAGAATTATTTTGTTTTTTCTGCTTCCGGTCACACTCATCACATAATTTATCTGACATCGGCCCCTTGAGAAAAAAGGGTGATATAATTTATTGAGACGTCAGATATTGCATATGCAGAGTATATGCACATCTGATGATACTTTGCATTAACAGTGAGATGGACCTTCTTTTTTACAGATCTTGATGTGCTCACCCCACAAATAAGCACCTCTCCCAAAGCGAATGTGGTTGAGGGTGACAAGGTGCAGATCACATGTAAGGTGCAATTTAACTCAGATCTTGAGTTGTACCTCACCAAAGGCAACACCCTTCTTCATGAATCTTATACAAGCTTCACACGCAGCCTCATAGTGAGAGCTGAGGATTCAGGGGACTATGTGTGTAAAGCAGTGAAAGGCTTTGTGCAAAAGAAGGCTATCGGCTAAATGTTGCAGGTAACTAACCACCATTTAACAAGAGAAATCTGCATCAGATTTCCACACAATTCAAATGTAAGTCACTCAGGTTGTACACATAACCATTTGTTTTTTTTTACTTAACATTTTGACTAATCTTAAAATGTTTTCAGCTATCAATGAGTGTACTGTCAGCTCCATATGATATGATATTGTTTGATTTTTGTCATTATTATTGCATTAAAAAAGTTGTATTTTAATAATGACAGTTATGTGTTGAAATTGTAGTTAGAGGGGAATATCAAGATACATTTTCACCATTAAGAAATGAAAACTGAGATATTTATCTTTTAATTTTTACAGATATTTTGCACATAATTCTGTACTTGTAGATTGTGCTCTGATTTGTTTATCATTTATTTCTATATTTTTTCATGAAGTATGATGCAGATCTAACTACACCACTTTGCAATTGAATCTCTGCCTAAGTGGATTTTAGTATCCATAGAGATACAGTTTTAAGTAATTTTGAATTAAAGCTTAATTTTTATATTGACTGTTTCATTTTATTTTAGTTAAAGTTTTAGCAATTTTGTTCTGTGTTTTTGTAATGTTTTGTCATTTGTAAAAAAAAATAGAATTTTAATCATTTTTATTTTATTTTTTTATTTAGTTTAGTTTAGTTTTGGAAATGAGAAATTCTGCTATATAATGTATAATAATATAATAATAATACTAATAATAATAATAGTTTTCCAAGAAGCACCAGTTTATGGTTTAGTTTTTATAGTTAACAGTAACAACCCTGGACTGCAGGATAATACAATTATGTTTTCTGACTCCATTTTCACTAATCTGAACTGTTCTCGAAGCCAATTTTGAGAATGAGCCCAGACCAGGTTTTTGAAGGAGAATGCTTCACTCTGACCTGCAGCAGTACTGTAATCTCCTCAGTGAAGATCGGAAAAGCAGACATAAATTATGTTTTGCTGAAAGATGGTCGATGCATTGCAGCAGTTGCCAAATACGATGACACTGCAAGCCTGGCCGGCAGTGGGAAATACTACTGTATATGGTGCCGAAACCCGGGATCCCTTGCAGTGAGTTTTCTGAAATTTACTTTGGTCAGTCATCAGAATGAGGATTTTTTTCACAGTTGATCTTGTGAATGGATTAAAGCTGGCCTTCTGACCATGGAGTGGGTAAGTATGTTTTCATTCTCCATTTTGCATGGTATATAAATTAGAAGGTTGTAATTAGCTTCAATTGTCCCATTACTGTACACTTCGAGAACATTCAGACTCATCTCATCAGGGATGGAAGGGAACATTTCTGACAATGACGTATTGTTTGCTTTATGGAACAAAAAGGTTAAACCTAACTTGAGCAAATTCAGAATACAAGATCTTAATTCAGATGAGAGAATGCTTACATGGTGGAACATACTTGGTAAACATGAAAAGAAATCAAAACAAGGTGAAATAATTGAGGCTTTAAACTACATGCGTTGTATAAGGCTAAGTGAGTTAACAATGTGTCTAACTTTAAGTATAGACGCTAAATGTGAAGAACTGCATTCTAAAAATACAGAGGCACAAAAGTCAGAAGCTAAGATTCAAGATCTTCAATTGCAGCTATAANGTATAGATGCTAAATGTGAAGAACTGCATTCTAAAAATACAGAGGCACAAAAGTCAGAAGCTAAGATTCAAGATCTTCAATTGCAGCTAGATAACTTTCTAGCTGAGCAGTTAATCCTAACTGAGAAGTGTAAAAATCACAAGGACATCATTGCAGATCTCAAGGCTAAGCTTAAGGCACAAGAGTCCATGTCTCCCAAAACGCTTAACAGCGATGGGGCTAAAAAGCATGTTCACTTCTTAGAGGAAATTACTTGCTGTGATGATTCTGGAATGATTTGTTCAGAGGAAGCATGTGCCACTGCTCAAAAAAGTGTGCCGATTTCAGTTCTTAAGGTGATGCAGCACCGTAATAGCACAGAGTCGTGGACCAGAACGCATGGTGTGAAGGAAGCATTAGAGAGTCATGAAAATCCTCAAACATCAGGAGAACACAGCAAACAACCCTGTGGCAAAGATAGCAGGTTTTGTCGTTCCTGTCAAAAAATAGGCCATACAGAGGAAACATGCTGGTCACTGGGTAGGGGTAGACCTCCACCTTATTTTCAGAAAGACAGGAAACCACTTTCTGAAGGCAGATATCATTGCTCATTTGCACTTAAAACTCTTAGTGAGTTGACTGCATTGTTCATGCAAGGCCTCCAGCTATTGACTTCACTTGCTAGTGGGTTAGCAGCTTAATAGCAATGAGTTCAATATGTAAACATCCAAATTTCAGTTATGCTGTTTGTATTTTCAAATTTGTAATTGTGCTTAAGACATTGTGCACATAGAACACACAGTATAGTTGTTTGTGCTACTACATGTACACATAGACTATTTGGGTTTATTCTTAAAAAAAAACACATGACTGCTTTACTGTAAGTGTGTGAAACACTTAGGTTAAAGTTTGTAGATGCTACATGCATACTAGACCATGTGTCTTGTGTAAAATTTGAATAACTGTAATACTGAAATTGCATAGCGATTTCGAGTTGCATGTGTGTCTATGTTGAATTTGTTTGTCTCCTGAGTGGTACACTCTGCTATTTCCATATAGCTGCAGTAATCCATGTACAGGAGCATAGAATTGCCATGTGGCCACAGTGTGATTCACAATTGTCTTAACAATGAAAATGCTTTCCTCACAACAGTATTCAGCTCTGAACTTTGCACTTTATCATGCTCCTTAACAAAAAACATTGGTATGGAAGCATTTTGAGCCAGATCACACCTCATACCTCACATTCTCAGGCTGGCTCCCTGTTACAACAGGGCCAAATTTGCATCACAATTGTAAAACTTCCTTGCCTTTGTTTGGAGCATGATTACACTGACACATAGCCACAGCTAAATACAGACACATATACTACCATTTGATCTCCACACACAGAGTCAAATCTACATCTGTCAGATACTGCCTCATATAATGTTAAGTCCGTACATCTTGACTGTATTATAATTGTGAATTTCATCCAATTATTGTTTGTTTTGTTTTCTTTGGGTTTATCTAATTACTTAGCTATCAACTCACCAAGTTTCAAATGTAAATTAGTATTTCTCACTTTTGCCTAAGTACAAACATTTTCATCGATATCATATAACTAATTTGATTTGTTTATTTGTATGTTGTCCATTTCAGTTGAAACAATGATTGTTTTTGGACAATTGAATTTCTGTATTTGGTTACACTGAATATTTAGCTTATACTCTTATTGATGAAGGGGGTGTTAAAACCAGCAATTGTTGATTTTATTATAATGCAATTTATTATAATGTTTCCAAAAACAGTGTAAGAGCCTTTCAGATCATCTTTTGTTCTCACCTTGACATCTTTTTAAGTACATCGATTAATGGGCTTTTTGCCAGAGACAAATTCAATCTGACCACATCAGACCTCTGACCAATGACAAATGCCATGTACAGTGGTGTGAAAAGGTTTTTGCCCCCTTCCTGTTTTTTATTTTTTGCATATTTGTCATACTTAACATATTCAGATCGTCAAACAATTTTTAATATTACACAAAGATAACCTGAGTAAATACAAACTGCAGTTTTGAAATTATGATTTCATTTATTAAGGGAAAAAAGCTGTCCAAACTTGCCTGGCACTACGTGAAAAAGTAATTATCCCCTAAATCTAATAACTGGTTGTGCAACCCTTTGCAGCAACAACTGCAATCAAAATTTTGCGATAAATGGCAATGAGTCTTTCACAGGAACTTTGGCCCACTCTTCTTTGCAGAATTGTTTTCCTTCAGCCACACTGGAGGGTTTTTTAGCATGAATGGACTGTTTAAGGTCATGCAACAGCATCCCAATCGGATTTAAGTCAGGACTTTGACTTACTTGGACCACTCCAAAACCTTAATTTTGTTTTTCTTGAGCCATTCAAAGGTGGACTTGCTGGTGTGTTTGGGATCATTGTCCTGCTGCATAAACCAAGTGCGCTTGAGCTTGAGGTCACAAACTGACGGCCGGACATTCTCATTCAGGATTTTCTGATAGAGAGCAGAATTCATGGTTCCTCAATTATGGCAAGTCGTCCAGGTCCAAAAGCAGCCCCAGACCATCACCCTACCACCACCATATTTTACTGTTGGAATGATCTTTTTCTGAAATGCAGTGTTACTTATACGCCAGACGTAATGGGACACACACCTTCCAAAAAGTTCAACTTTGGTCTCATCAGTCCACAGAATATTTGCCCAAAAGTATTGGGGATAAACAAGATATTTTTTGGCAAATGTGAGACAAGTCTTTGTGTTCTTTTTAGTCAGCAATGGCTTTTGCCTTGGAACTCTCCCATGGATGCCGTATTTGCCCAGTCTCTTTCTTATTGTTGAATCAGGAACACTGACCTTAATTGAGGCAAGTGAGGACTGCAGTTCTTTAGATGTTGTTCTGGGTCTTTTATGACCTCCGTGAGTTGTTGTTGCGCTCTTGGAATAATTTTGGTAGGCCGGCCACTCCTGGGAAGGTTCACCAACTTGTTCCAAAGCTTTTTTTTCTTTTTTTTCTCCATTTGTGGAGAATGGCTCTGACCGTGGTTCGCTGGAGTCCCAAAGCCTTAGAATGGCTTCATAACCCTTTCCAGACTGATACATGTCAAATATTTTATTATATCTGTTCTTGAATTTCTTTAGATTGCGGTATGATGTGTTGCTCTTTAAGCATGCTTCACTTTGTCAGACAGGTTCTATTTAAGTGATTTCTTGATTCAACAGGTCTGGCAGTAATCAGGCCTGCGTGTAGCTAGTGAAATTTAACTCAGCTTTCTAAAATAATGTGGTTAATCAAAGTTTTTTCATGATTTAACAGGAGGGGGCAATTTAATTTTTCACGTAGGGCCACGTAGTTTGGACAGCTTTTTTCCCTTAATAAAGGAAATTATCATTTAAAAACGGCATTTTGCATTTACTTGCATTATCTCTGTGTAATACTAAAATTTGTTTGATGATCTGAATCTTTTAAGTGAGACAAATATGCAAAAAAATTTTAAAAACAGGAAGGGGGCAAAAACCTTTTCACGGCACTGTATACTTTTGCTGTTTGTTGTGCCATATGATCTTTTGAAATCACGGGATTCCCGCTGCATAAGTTCACATCCTTTGTCCTGCCTCAGAAAGAGGGACAAGCGGATTCTACCATGTTCAGTGCCTGTTCTTGTGGAGGTGTGAAGTATTCAATGGGCGTTTTGCATATCTATGAAGGGTGCAACACCATTCGATGAAGATCTCTCACACAGGGCTGAAAGGAGAACAAAGGCTGACCAGCTGCAACTGCAACAAGTCTGGACCAGAAGACTGAAGATGACATCTGCACAGTACAGAAAGCATGTTTTCATGGACTGTGTCACCTTTTGCCTCTTTTGGTGTGGCAAATGGTGCCAAGGGGGGACTTTGTAAAGTCAAAATGTATCAAAGACTTCTGCTTTCCTGTCCCAAACCTATCTTCAGTAACAAAAGGGCCATTTGGCATTCCTGAAGGCACAGACGTGCTGATATCGATCAAGGCCTGTTGGCCAACATGTGTATACATCGGGGGTCTGCTAATTGTCACACCTTTTGCCCAGTGGGTGAAGCTGTAATCTGCTGATTGGTCAGTTTGAATGTCTCACATTTGGTTTTTAGTCACATGGTCAAGGAAGGGATAAAAGAGGACTGTAACTGTTGCTCTGGCTCTTTTCTTTGTTGCCTCTTTTCTTTGTTGGAACTATTCTTGGGTCTCTGCCCTCTCTCCCTCTTTTTCTTCCTCTCTCTATTCCCCCCTCTCTCTATCTCTTTCTCTCAGGTAATATTTTACATGTTGGGTACAATTAACTATGCTTTACCATCCTTCATCTATTTTGTAACCAATTCAAGTGTAACCATAACAAAATATTGTTATTAAACCATTTCAATGATTAATTATGTGCTAACTAGTCTTGATTCAAGGTTAATCTTAAAGTGCTACCTATTGCAATACAATAGTCACACAATAGCAACGCTCTCCCACATATGTAGCTATTCTAACTGCGCTTATTTCCGTCGTTGGTATAAGTGGCAGTGGGTGGTAATAGACTAGAAATGTACAGTTTTATACCATCGTGCTGATAACGTTTCTTTAGTCATTCGGCAATCCTACAGCCTGAACCACTGTAGGGAAACCATCCTTACATGTCCATGATTCAAACAGTTCATAAAATCATTGCAATCAATATAAATCAAGTGGTATGTTCACTGATTAATGCTTATATGTGAATAAAAGTCTAAATTACATCTGTTCAACACATAAAGCGTGTCTCTTCAGAAGACTTGGATTAAACAGCTCGATTCATGTAGATTACTTGTACAATCTTTTTATGAACTTTCTGAAGCTCCAAGTTTGGTGGAATGGACTTTTTTTGGAGAGACAGAAATCTGTCAGTTTTCATCAATATCTCCATTTGTGTTTCAAAGATGAACGAAGGTCTCAAGGGTTTGAACGACATGAGGGTGAGAAAATGAAGACAGAATTTTCATTTTAGGTGAATTATCTCTTTAAATCATACAGTCTAGCTGTGCAGATTACTAGAATTTGGAACAGAAAAGACGTCCAAAAGTTGTAGTGCTCTGAGATACCTTACTTTGACCAAAATCTATGGCAGCATGACATATCCTTCTTACAAATCCCAGAATGCATTGCTGTAGGCCCAGGTAAAACATTCATAATGGCAGTATAAAATCAATGCCAATTATAAGAACATTTTGACTATTTTACCCAATGTTTGTGTGTTTTTATACTTAATCAGTTCTAGGTTGTTGTTTTTTTTTGTCATTTCTGTGATGACAAAAAAAAGCTATTTTTGTCAAAACTCTTTTCTATTGTGTGTGATGTTTGCTTTCACAGCCTCCCAAGGGCTCTCTGGGGTCTGACACACGTAGCCAGAGCTCTCTGCTCTCCCTGTACCTTCCACGAATACACTGATTGTTAGCTGTTATTATTTCTCAGATGAAATCCCCGAAGTGACGTAGTCTGCCTGTTGTTAGCTCAGGCTCAACCTGCATGGATCACAGAAAGCTAATTTCAAGTTCATTCAATTTAATCCCTGTAGTAAACTCCAGATCGGCTTATATACTTGCCTATATATAATTTGAGTGTTTAGGCTTTACATAGCATTAGCAAAAGAAAGCATGATCAGGCTGTTAGTACTGCAGCATGCATAACATTAAACAGTCTGTGTTTTTGTTTCAGAGTCATAACAATGGCACATTTTACTGTGAAAAGCGCTCAGCTGCTACATTGTGGGTTTTTCATAACACCTCTGAAATCACAATCTAGAGTAAATGGAAGGTGAGCAAAATGGAACAGGTGCATGCTGCAAGATGTGCATGACAACATTCGAAGATGGGATTTTATATTAATATATTTTTTTTATTTTACTTTATTTATCCTTCAAGCAGATAGAAACATGTTTGTATAGCACTGCATCATGTGTCCTAAACCTAGAGCAGGTTTGTCCAACTGATTGCTTAATCTTTAATGATATTATGGGCAGCATATGTCTCATTTCTTTTTTCACCCTAAGGGAAAGAATTCATGAAAGGAGGAAAACATGCCAGATTTAAGTCAGCCAAAGTATAACGCCCCACTGAACAGAGGTGTAATTTAATTCCGAGTCAGTCAAAATAATCAAGTATTCAATGACGAGGATCATCAGGAATAATGTTTGAGTGCTACAAAAATATAACCAAATCCTTTCTTAGGAAATATACTAGAATCTGTTAGCATTTAGCACACAAAAAAGAAATTTTCAAAAATGTCCTGGTGGTTCTTTTCCATGCAATTGCAATGAACGGATGTGGAAGCTTTCAAGGCTCAAAACGGCTCTTATGAAAAAAAGGATGTAATTAAAAGCATCAAAAAAAAATTATATATATATATATATATATATATACTCACCAAGAATCTATATATATTATATGTATATATATATAATATATATAATATATATATATTTAACAGTCTATGCAAATTTTAATATACTGAAACATATGAGCAGAGATCGTAAATCACTGAAAATCTTGATATTTACTGTCCTCTATGTATTCATGAGAGAAACAGAACATTTGATTCATAAAAAATTATTCTTTTCAGTCAGATCTTTTGTATCGGTTGATCCAGTCCACAAATCTAGTCATTCGGAATGATTCTTTTATAAGTGATCTATTTTTTGAGTTAAACAAAATAAACAATTAATATCTGACTGGAGAACGGGGTAGATTTTCAGTGAATAACAAATGTTTTTGTTGGTTTGCTACTTAAAGCTATCGTATGATTTCAAGCAACTTTATATACACAGACAATTTGAGTTTTAAGGTGATTTTTCTGCATTTTTAAATGTTTTTATTTTTTTACTTTGAAGCCATACAATTATTCAAAATGTATGCTTTTGTGTTCCACAGATGAAAGAGCATTGTTTTATATGCAATGTCTTGAAGCGGAGTAAATCATGACAGAACTGTAATTTTTAGGTAAAATTTCCCTTTATATTTCGCCAGTGTCTCAACAAGAAGGGCTAATTGAGGTGTAAACATTGACATTCTCAGACTTATGAATATTCCTTGCTTAACAATCAGAACCCCAGGGGGGTTTTCTAAACAAATTACTGTCTAATTAATGTTACCATCGCATGTCTGGGAAATGCTAGTTTCTAAAACCAGTGAAAAAGAGGCTTAAAGTGCAATTCATGATCTTGCCAGTCTGGCAAATAATTTCCATATTCTCAACAATCAGCAACCGGGCCTTCTCATGAAATTCAAATGGATACAAGCAAACAAATGTGGCATTTTCCATATACATTTCGGTTTCTCAGGGTGTATCAACAACTTCAGGTGTGAGTGAATTATAAATGTGTGAGCAGGTAAGTTTGTTTAATATCACAGGCAGCAGATTTCACTGTGTAGGCTGAAATGGTTTCTGGGTCTATTACATGCCTTACAGTCCGCCTGTTCAAAATGAAGTTAAAAACAGATACACATCCCCTTACGAAATCACTTTAAATAACACAGCAGAAACTCAGTTTGGAAATGTATCGCATATAAGTAGCTCTTACAAAATTGCTTTTCAAAATCAAATTGATTATTTTTTTGATAACATAAGATTCATAACATTGAATGAAGTGGATCAAACTTGCAAACATTTCTGCTCAAGCTCAATGCATCAAAGCCATAATGTGTGATGTGGAGCAGTTTGTTTCTTTCCCTATGGGCCTGCTGCTAACATTCTCAGTGTAGGTGGCTGGAACACACGCTGCACTTTACATAAAAGTGAGGGGGAGGTGACTAGGAGTGCCGCTCATTTAACTGTGTAGGTGACTCCATCAGTGAATTCACTGTCATTAGGACAGCAGTATATTATTAAGATGCAGGAATTGGATCTTCTAACAGAAGGGAAGGTTCTAGTGTACTTTAATCAGGTTGTTGACTAACTTGAGCATGTTGTTCATTAATATCAAAAAGCTTACAGAAAACCAAAACAGAGATTGTGATGACAGCACATGGTGAATTTAGTGACAAAACTTTGCAACTACGGCTGTTTGAGTTCCTTCACTAAAGATAAACCTTTATTATGAATGTTTAATGTGGCTATGTTGGCATAAATGTGAAAGTAACAGTGTACTGCAGAGTTTATTCAAAAGCAACAATGCCATAGATAGAAGAACCATTTTGGACTCCCCAAAGAACCTTTCAGTGAACAGTTGTTAGTTATATATATATATTTATTTTTTTTATTTTTTTTGTGGAATGGTAAGGTTCCACTGATATTAAAGGTTCTTCATGGGACCAGATGCCAATAACGAACCTTTATTATTAAAGAGTGCACTTCAAAAGCTTCAAACTAAATCAACTCCTTGATTTACCACTTTTTGATATTACTTAGGACTTTAAAGAGATTGACACAGAAGAGGACAACAAGGTAACTTCCACTATTTATTTCAGGAACTGGTAAACACATGAGGATCTGAGGTGAGAGTGGTAAGCCAATCAAAATAACTTAGCTTGACGTAACAAAGTTTCTGTATTTGCAGACGGATGATGGTTCCGTTCTGAAGAGCAGGACTAAGGAAGACTGAAGAGGATGATGGATCGACTACTGGTAAGAAGTCAGGGAGGTAGCGTTCATGTGGAAACACTAAGACCAGAGTGTGTCCGTATTAGAAGGCTGACTAATTAGCAAGTGCAGGTAGTTTGAATTAGAATACCAAGGATTGTGAACGGGTAGGTGGAGCTGAGGGATCTGGCGCTGGGTGGCTGGATGACTCCATGTCATCACCCAAATGTGAATATTCTGTCATCATTTCATGTCAGTCCAAACCATGACTTTTTTTTCTTTCTTCTGTTGAACATAAAATAAACTATTTTGAGAAATGTCTGATGTTATTTGTCCATTCAATCATGTTCAATGGTAACCAAAACTGTCTGGTTACCAACAATTTTCGGAAACACTTTAGAATAATGGTCCGTTGTTAACAAGTAACTATGCAGGATGTAATAGGTAGTACTACATTAACACTTAACTTAATACGATGACTAATAGAGAAGCAGATTAACTAAGAGTGTAGTAGCAAATTTAGGACAAAGGTAGTTACTTATTAGATATTTGATCATTACTAAAAAAATATATCCTCATTGAGAACTATTTGCGAACTATGACCAATTAATAAAGAATAACCAATTAATTACTAATCACAACAGTAACGTCTTAAAAGTGAACCCTTGGTCTTTTGGAAAATAATTAGGACTTTGTTTTTTGTTTTTTTTTTTTTTTTCTTTTATCCCCAATACGTCGGACATTGTAAAATGTGATACTACTCTTACCAAAGGATGGATGTTCAAACTTAAACATAGAATAATAATAAAAATGAAAATTCACTTAAAAATTTTAATAATTAAGAAGTGATGCTGAAAAGCTCATGATTGAATTAGTTCACAATTATGATCTCTGCTTCGTGTCAGTTCAAAGTATCCCACTCCAAAAGACCTACTCGTAAAATATCACTAGTGCTTCACACAGATGTATGACTGTACAGTATGTCAGATATAAAATATGTTAAATAACTTATTCATTTACTTGTAATTACTGAGGAGTTAACGTGTTTTTCACTTTAAAATAATGGTCCAGATCACTAGTAGTTCCTAAGTAAGCACTTTAGCGTTAAAGTGAAAAATACATTAGCCTCTCACTAATTACTCAAGCGTTACCTTGTCAGCCTGCAGGAACTACTAGTGATCTGGACCATTATTTTAAAGTGAAAAACACCTTAACCACTCAGTAATTACTAAGTAATTTAATAAGTTATTTAACATATTTTATATCTGACACATACATTTGTGCGAGGCACTAGTGATATTTTACCAGACACTGTAATCTGGAATATGCGGTTTTGTGCTTAACACAATATAAATGCAGTCGATGCCTTCATTAAGGATGTGAACTGTTTTTGTCAAGAGAACATCATTATTTATATTCAAGAAAAGTCCTCCCCAGCCTACTGTCACTAAAGGTATAGGTATTTTGGAGTCGGAGACATACTGAACTGACACAAACTAGAGCTCATAATTGTGAACTAATTCAATCACTTCCTAATTATTAACATTTCTAAATGAATTATTTTTATTATTATTTTATGTTTTTGTTTGAAATAAACAGAGAACATCCATCCTTTGGTAAGAGTAGTAGTCACAATTTCAACCTGTAGCCCACTTATTTGGGGGATATCATATTCATAAATTAGTTTCCACAAAGAACCCAATTGTTCACTTTTAAGACGTTACTGTTGTGATTAGAAATTAATTGGTTATTCTTTATTAATTTGTAATAGTTCGCAAGTAGTTCTCAATGAGCATATATTCTTTTAGTAATTATCAAATATCTAATAAAGAACTACCTTTGTCCTAAATTTGCTGCTACTTACTGCTTAGTTAATCTTGCTTCTCTATTAGTTAATAGTATTAAGTTAAGTGTTAATGTAGTACTACCTATTACTTCCTGCATAGTTACTTGTTAACAACGGACCATTATTCTAAAGTGTTACCCAATTTTCTAAATATTTTCTTTGTGTTCCACATAAAGAAAGTCATACAGGTTTGGAATAGGGTGGCCATATGTGCCATTTATATGGGACACGTCCTGGCCATGATTTTTATATTGCCTAAAACATCCAAAGTAGTTTGACCAATAACATGCAGGTATTGTACATAATCGGCCAATCGTGGCGCGTCGCGCGTGAGAAGGTGAGAATGATCAAAGCGATGCAAATATGCGCACATGTTATGCGTTCATTCGACTTGAAGCTGCACACCGATCGTTGTATGACACCACAGTACCGCGAGAGCTATTTAAAAGCATAAGGAGCCGTCTGCTCTGCTCAGCTCTCGTGAAATATTGTCATACAACGATCGATCTGCACTGTGCTAACAGCCAAAACCTGGATATTTTAGGCAATATAGAAATCCTGGCAAGGTAAAAAAGTCCGGTATGGTCACACTAGTTTGGAATGACACAAGGGTGAGTAAACACTGACAAAATGTTAATTTGTGTGTGAACTATCCTTTTAAGAATTTATTTTCAGTGATGCCTCAGTTCATGGTTTACACTTGAAGTGACCACTTTTGTAACTTCAAGTTTTGTATTTGCAAGAATGGCTTTCATTTTTCTTAATAGGGAAAATTGTTAGATCTGCTCTGATTCAGCAAGCGTTAAATTACTAATGCAATAACATGAGCAACATTTGACATGGGCAGTTTGAGACCAAGTAGTTAGCACAATGGAATGACTAGCCTACTAATGTTTGAAAAAAACAACAACAATGATTCTTTAATGCAATCACAGAGGTTTTGTCTAAAAGAAACCTCATACATATTTGAATAATTTTTTGCTCCTCATGGAGAACATGTTGAAGTGCCTAGAACATTTTAATCATGTCTCACCATAGGATAGCCGTAAAAACAATTTCCCTGCTGTCACCTCAACGCAACGCTTTCGTCAAAACCCAATCATTTTTGACACTTTAATCCTAAACTGAAATTAACCTCTGCATCAGAAACACAGGGTAAAACATGGCTAAAGCAACCCTTGAGGTAAAAGGTCTTCCTAATTATATTTTCTCCTAAAGCACCAAATAGCAACAAATATCACCACAGGACATCCCTAAACAACTGTTTGTCGTTATGTAACTCAAAAGATTATCGCTGTGTGTAAAATACATGAAATTATCAGATGCATTTTGAGTCAAAAAACGTATGATTTTTGGTGAAAGGTAATAGTTACGTGCTCAGAGGGGATGGTGTGTTGCATTGTTTTGTTCTTGTTTTCTTTAATGTTTTAGTCCCTGTAAAAACAGTTTCAAACAACAGCATGTTATCCACGCAAAATACACATCCATATATTTGATACTCAGTAAGGCTGACGTTCATAACTGCTGTAAATTTAATAAGTGCCATTACAGATATTTCATAAAAGTGACAGCCCACAATATCTGTACTCTAAACTCAAAAAGAGGGAAGAAAAGACCTGCTGCACTGCCAAATCCTCATATTAATTAACTACTGTGCTGCTTGATCTTCTCCCATTTCTCCCATGTCGTCTGGCCAGGGAAACCTGCCCCATAGAGCCAGTTCCAGTTCAGTCCGTGCCAGTCTCGCAAGGTCAACCAACTTAATTCCTCATATGATGAAACTGCCAAGACCTGCCTGTTCCCATCAGATTGTTTCAAAACAGACTGTAGAATGCAAAGCCAGCTCTACAATAGTGCAACACCCTTCGAACACAGCACTGCTAAATTTCATTCTGATTTCAAACATAAATTTCATACATTCAGAACAACAAACATACTTCACGCATGCTTCAAAGATCCAGGTCCAGAAAAACAGCTTTGTAAAAAAAATTGCTAATAGCTTCAAAATTCTCTCAAAAATGCTCGTTAATTTTGGGGGGTATGTCTAGCATTCATGTAAATACTATACACTTCTGTAGACTTGACATGATTTGAGAGCAAAGCAGAGAAAAAGTCTCTAGTCATGTTTTAAACATTTTTAAACACAAAAACGCAATAATTAAACTAAATGGTCAAAGACATCCATCTAACACATGTTAGGACACACTTGGAAGACCAGCACAGACAACACAAAAACACTCATTCTTAAAGGGATAGTTCATCTTCAGTTGCTGGTCCTCATTGCCTTGCATAGTGTTTTTCCCCATACTATGGAAGTCAATGGGGACCAGCAACTGAAGGTGAACTATTCCTTTAAGCATGTTGTCTTTTTTTACTGACTGAGTGCTCTGAACAAATGTGAATCGATTCAGACCATTTTACAAACCCTTTTGGCCAGCTGACTGAAAAGAAATGATGACTCAAGAACATTAATTCAACAATGATGATCACGGACAATCACAATTACACATTTTTGCAACTAATGTAGTTACCAAGCGGATACAAATTGTTCGTAATGGAAAAAGGGATCGTGGGTTCAGGGGGATAGACAAAAATAGACGATACAGTAAGAACGTCAACATAAGCAACAGGTACAAAGGCTGCATCTGAAATCGCATATTTCCCTACTATGTAGGTGAAAAAAAGATGTGAAAATAGCAGTATGTCCAAATTTACAGTATTTGTTACGGGGCAAACAAGACGTGAGACGTACGGATCCATTTGCAAGCTTTATTAAGGGCGTGGTCAAAACAGGCGAGGGTCAGGTAATGGCAAACAGGTATATAGAAGACAAAACAATAGCAGTCCAGTAAACAAGCGAGGGTCAATCGATGGCGAACGTAATCCAACAGGGCGAGACTAGAGGTTTAATCCAGGTACAAAGCAAAGGTCCAGGCAGGGGCAAACAGTATCCAAACAGGGCAAGACAAGAGAGGTAATCCAAAGTACACAGACAATGATCAGAACACGAGGAAACAGACAAGGCAAGACTAGGCTAGACTAAGAAACTTAAAGGGTCATATGATGCGATTTCAAGTTTTCCTTTCTCTTTGGAGTGTTACAAGCTGATTGTGCATAGATAAGTTCCCTGAAGTTGCAGGGACTCAGTCTCAAAACCAAAGAGATATTCTTTATCACAATTAAGACTCTGCCACGCCCCCCTAAAAAAAGACTCGTTCTAACACGCCCCCACACACCTACGTCACAATCTGGGAAGATTTGCATAAAGCCTCCCAAATGTTCACGCAAAGAAATAAGGCGTGGTTTCAGTAACCGCAGTTGGTGTTGATGCAGCCATGTCAGGGAGACGCTGTTTTTCTAGGCGAAAGCAAAAGTACTTTTTTTTGGCCTTCCGAAAGTAGATGCATTTTAGGAATCTTTAAGATTACTTACACCAGAACAGCAATGCATTTTATGGACGACCGTTTCGTGAACCTAGGAGAGGAGGTAATTCTGACTTTGCTATGACAATCTGGCGCTTCTTAATCAGCTACTGTTTTGTTATTATTTAAGTATTTGCTATTGACTGTTCAAATTCTGAGTTTTGGCGCATATGTGTGTGTCGTGCGTGCGGCGCCGCGGTGTGTGTGTTTTGTGTGTGAGAGAGAGAGAGAGAGAGGAGAGAGGAGAGAGAGAGCGAGCGCACAATCACAGTGGAGTCGTGTCCGAACCGTGACTTGTGTAATGCAAACACATACCAGCTTCATCATTGTGTCTGTCACGTGACTCTGTTCCCCTTTTTGGTTCTGTCTTTACATTTATTTTGATAGATGAAGCTTGCGATTATGGTAAGGGGGTTACATTTCCGACGAGTGCTTGCGGTGTTCGGACCATCACAATGCACTGGGTCAGCTGGCCCATCAGAGCAGACTGCGCTTGTCGGAAGGAGGGACTTTGTAGAAAACAAGCGTTTGAGAGAGGCGGGGCATATAAGACCTACAATAATGTACAGTATTTAAAAATTAATGTTTTTTGATCATTAAAGCATGTCAACATATTCTGTCACAGCAAATACACAAAGTAATGATCTTTAAAAAGCATCATATGACCCATTTAAGCGGCTCCGACTATACTATCACAAAATACGTATGCGCTACATACTCGCAGCTGAAAGTGATCTGAGTGAGTGTTATATAGTGAATGTGTGATTGGTTACAGCTGTTTGCAATCAGTGCTGTGTGCAATCAGTGCAATGATTGATGGGATATGTAGTCCGGGGTGCTTTGCAACAGTTTGTGTTGTGCGAGAGTCGATGTAATGGAAAGGTGACCTCTGGTGGTGATTGAACGAAAGTCCATGGACAGGATTCGTGACAGTCCCTCCCCCCCCCCAAGTATCTCTTCCAGACGCTCCAAACACTTTACTATCAGAGTTCGTTGGAGCGAGGCGGAACAGGGGGAGGGATGGAGGTCCAGGTCCATGTGGAAGTGGAGAGACTGGGGACTGAGGCAGGACCGGCGGAGCAGGGAACCAGGGCAGAGCCGGCAGTACAGGTGGAGCTGAAGACCAACACAGCAGAGCAGACGGGACCAAAGATACCCACGGCGGAGCAGAAGACCACCAGAGCAAGACAGACCACCACTGCGGAGCAGAAGACCACCACGGTGGAGCAGATGGGACAGAAGCCCCGCAGGGCGTAGCAGACAGAGTCAGAGCCCACCACGATGTCCAGATTGATCAGGAGACCCTTGCAGAGGCTGAGACCTAGAAAAGCAAGATACTGAGAGAAGGCAGTGCTTCACTGTAACAGGATCAAGGCAGGGAACAAAGAAGGTTCATTCAGTTTTTCATGGCAGTGCCAGCGAATGAGAAATTCCTGAACGGACCCTTGTAGTGCAGCAGAACAGTTAGTTACGTTCACAGACAGACAGTTTCAGATGTGACAGGTAAGGCAGAGAGTTCAGAAACAGCTTCTTTGTCTGGATTGAGACAGGGCAATAGTTTGCAAATGGCCTCTTTGGCCAGTTCAGCATGAGACAATAGTTCACAAACGACCTCCTTGGCCGGAACAGAACAAGCAGAGAGTTCACAGACGGCCTCCTTGTCCGGAACAGAACAGGCAGAGAGTTCACAGACGGCCTCCATAGCCGTGACAGGGCAGGACGAGAGTTCACAAATGGCCTCCATAGCCGTGACGGGACGGGAAGTGAGTTCACAGACGGCCTTCATAGCTGTTACAGGACTGTTAGAGAGTTCGCAGGCGGCCTCCTTAGCCGGAACAGAACAGGACGAGAGTTCATAAGTGGATACCACTGACACCTCTGGAGGTTCTACAGTAGGACCATTGGGATACGGGGAGAGTTCAGTAATGTTTCCTTCGACCGTGACAAGACAGGCTGAAGGTGCGTTGCTGGGCGCCACCACCGTGCAAGGACCTGAGGCGAGCACCGCCACCTCGGGAACATCGCAGTGGCCGCCGCGGTCTCTAAAGCTTCATGGTGTTGTCGCAGGTCCCAACTACACATAAAGCGATGAATTAACAGTCCTTGAGGATCTGGGGCAAAAGGCAGACGTGACCGGACTCTGGCATGATCCTGTGATGTGACGTGACTCTGGATGATCAGCTGTGATGTGACTCTGGATGATCAGCTGTGATGTGACGTGACTCTGGATGATCAGCTGTGATGTGACATGAATCTGGATGAATAGCTGAGACATGAGGCTCTGGCAGATCAGCTGAGACTTGACTCATGATAATGAACTGTGACTCGATTTGACTCATGAAGATCAGTTGTGACTTGGCTTGACTCATGAAGATCTGTTGTGACTTAACTTGACTCATGACGATCAACTGTGACTTGACTTGCCTCATGATGATCAGCGATGACTTGACTTGACTCAGGGCGATCAACCGTGACTTGACTTAACTCATGAAGATCAACTGTGACTTGACCTGCCTCACGAAGAACAGCTGTGACTTGACTTGACTCAAGACGATCAACTGTGACTAGACTTGGTTCATGAAGATCAGCTGTGAATTGACTTGACTCATGAAGATCAACTGCGACTTGACTTGACTCCTGACGATCAGTTTGACTACTTGACTCATTATCACTGTGACTACTTGACTCATAGATCAGCTGTGCAGACTTGACTCATGACGATCATTTGTGACTTGACTAGACTCATGAAGATCAACTGTGACTTGACATGACTCATGACGATCAACTGTTGACGTGACTTGACTCATGACGATCAGCTGTGACGTGACTTGACTCATGAAGATCAACTGTGACATGACTTGACTCATGAAGATCATTTGACTTGCTTGACTAACTTGACTCATGACGATCAACTGTGAATTGACTCATGACGATCAGCTGTGACTTGACTTGACTTGTGAAGATCAGCGGTGACTTGACTTGACTTATTACAATAAAATGTGACTTGGCTTGGTTCATGAAGATCAACTGTGACTTGACACATGACGATCAGTGGTAACTTGACTTGACTCATGACGATCAGTGGTGACTTGTCTAGGCTCATGAAGATCAGCTGTGACTAGACTTGACTCATGATGATCAGTTGTGACTTGACTTGACTCATGAAGATCAACTGTGACTTGACTTGACTCATGACGATCACTTGTGACTTGACTTGACTCGACTCATGAAGAACAGCTGTGACTTGACTTGATTCATGAATATCAACAGTGACTTGACTTAAGTCATAACGATCAGCTGTGACTTGACTAGACTCATAACGACATTGTGCTTGACTTGACTTGACTCGTCTCATGAAGATCAGCTGTGACTAGACTTGACTCATGAAGATCAGTTGTGACTTGACTTGACTCATGTCGATCAGTTGTGACTTGACTTGACTCGACTCATGAAGATCAGTTGTGACTTGACTTGATTCATGAAGATCAGCTGTGACATTACGGGGCACTGTTGTGCCCGCCATTTTACGAGGAGGCTCCGCTGTCGCCACTATTTTGTGAGCATGCTCTAGTGCGGCCGCCATTACACAAGCGGACTCGGTGTCATGTTTCTCCGCAACACCCCCCGTGAACACGGAGTTGACACACAGCAAAGCAAAATCCAAAAAATAGCTTAGAGAAGAACGGAGACCCTCACGGGTTAATCGAAACTTTAAAGGTTAATTTACTCCATCACAAAAAAAGGATTTTTGCAGCATCTTGTTTGTGTGGGTGGTCCTCAAAGCCCATATGCTTGCTGTTTCTGGAATTATTGGTCACACTGTGGATTGTGTCGGATATACAAGTTCAGTAAGTACAGTATGTACAGTAGGCCTATCTTCCATTCAAAGTTTGTGCAGCAATATCAGTGAGAACTGTCAGTGAGAGGACTGTTATTTATGCATGAAGTGTCTGGCAGGTCATAAAGGTCAACTTCAGATTATTCATGTGCACATGCATCACTTTTTTATTTTTTAATAATGAGAATAAATTCAATTATCTACTTGTCAGTAGATGCTACAGAGACCACTCAACAAAGTGAATTTAAAAGTGTTCATCTATTCGGACTGAGCTTGACTGAAAAACAGCCCTTCATGAATTTGACAGGCCATTACTTCAGGCATGTTCATAAAATTCTGTGCTACTATACCAGGGGTGGCGAACGTCAGTCCTGGAGAGCCGCAACCCTGCAGAGTTTTTCTTCTTCCCTAATCAAACACACCTGAACAAGCTAATCAAGGTCTGAAGGGTTACTAGAAAGCTACAGGCAGGTGAGTTTTAATTAGGGTAGGAGCTGAACTCTGCAGGGCTGCGGCTCTCCAGGACCGGAGTTCGCCACTGCTGCACTATACTGTAAAAAGAAATAGGGTGTTCCCATCAATCTGATAATTATAATGAGACACTTGTGAGTATATGCTACTCTGTTGTCCCATAACTTTTTTTTGTTATGACATATTATACATTTTCTGTTATGAGAATTTTGCCAGCATAATATTAACCTAGCATGGGAAGTAGCTTTAAATTGTAAACTAATAGAGAACAAATCAAATGTCTATCTGCCAACATGTCAACATTTTGGCTTGGCGATTTTGGCTTGACATTGATATATATAAAAAAATACAATATTCAGTTGCTTCCCACATTTAATGTAGGCTGAATCCTGTTACCACATGTTTGTTCCTCCCACTTCATATTATTTCCATTATTGCACTTCTCAGGAGAATGCAAAGGTATATATTTTTAAATATAATCTTTTTAGGGGTGGCGCACAAATTTTATTTTATTCTTAACTTTTTTCAGTTTATTCCTAATTAATTAATTAATTAATTAATTAAAAAACAATCACTGAAAGCATAATTTTTAACTCCTTAGACATCGTCACAGGGTTGAAAAAAATTGCAAACTTATAAACTTATAAATTATTAGAAAATAGCTTACATAATACAAAAAAAAAGAAAAAGCTTATATTATACATCCAGGATGACGATACATTTTTTTAAGCTGAAGCCCCTCCTCTCCTTGCTGAAGCCCCTCCTCTCACTGACCAAAGAAAAAAAATGTTTTTAAGATGTCCAAGTTTGTACCCCATTGTATTACTGAATTTCTGCAGCTGTGTAGTCACATACTCATACTCACAAAAAGTGAAGAGAAGATACCTGTTTAATCACAATATGAAAAGATAAACCATTCTAAGGATCAAAAAGCATTTAATGGACTACATATATAATCTACAGCCTGCTGCTCTTGCCATTCAATGAGTCAAAAACAGCCCCAGTCTCAGTCTCAAAACTATAAATCAAAGCTGGACTATTTTGTGCCAAAGGCACAAGATTTTTCTCCCCTTCACATTCTGTCAGCTGTGGCAGATCCTCAGGAGATGTGCGGCTCTGATCATTGTTCCGGGTTTCCCTGCAGCACAATATGACTCTTGTGATGATTTTATCCATTGGTTTGAGTGAGTGCATCCAGAGAGGCAGGTGGTCCCAGGTTTGCAGCCACCAAGGCAGGAGGTGAGGCTTTTGTAATTGCAGTCTATTCACAACAACAATGCAGAGGAGGACTGCAACACATGGAACACAGATACTCACCACAACCTGCCATCCAGCCATTGAGAGTGCAAAGACAATGGATGGCAGAAGGAGGAAGCAAAGAATCAGGTACAGCACAGCAAACCACCGGTATTTTGCTGTCCGCTCACCCAAAAATCGTGCCATGCGGATGGGGAGACGGCTAAGAGGAACTGGGTACCAAAGTAATATGCCAAGAACATTGAAGATGAAATGACACAGAGCAACCTGAGAGAGAGGATGTGCAGAGCATCATGAGGGACAGAACATGGTTTCATTTACTTTACAATCTGTGTAATGGGTCTGTGCTATGAGTCTTCTAGGAATGAGAGATACGACTTCTTTTCATTCTCTTACCAAAATCTATCTTGGCCAGTATTTTGATACTGATATACCAATATCTCTATGAAATAAAATCTTTTTGAATTTATTTATGGATATAATGAATAAAATTGACAATTTATTAACTTAAGAGAGATACTTAAGTAACCTGTTCTTAATTTTGATGTTTATTTCAGGTTTATTCCTAGAAAATTACAAAAAACATGAACATTTAATTTTATCAATTTAATATTAAATCGGAAAGCCATCATTCATTATGAAAATGATATAGGCTTAAACTGCAAACTATCAGACTTTTGTTTTATCATTTATCACGTCGGCATGAAATGGCAGGATGCACTAAATTATTCAAAGGTGACAGTAAATGTGACATTTATAATTTTACAAAAGATTTCTGCTTCACATAAATGCTGTTCTTTTGAAATTTCTATTCATCAAAGAATCCTGAAAAATCCCTTCAGCAAAATATTAAGCAGCACAACTATTTTAAACACTGATTATAATAGGAGATGTTTCTTGAACACCAAATCAGCATATTAGAACTAACTTATATGATTTATGTTTGCAGTAAATTTTTTTAAATACATTTTGTCTATTTAATTTTGATGTTTATTTAATTTCAAGAAAATCACAAAAATAATTTTAGCCATTTAACTTTAAATTGCAAAGCTATCGTTCATTAGGATTTTATGAATAACATTTTGATTTCATGGTGACTTTAAATATAGTAACTTTCATTTAATAATATAATAAATATCACAATACATTATTATAATCCTTAAATCATTATTTAGTATAAATCTTTAAATACTATTTGTGACATATGTTTCCACTTTCCTGTCTGTAAAAGGAGCAGGAGAAATTTGTTTCAATCCTCAAAAACTAAAACTTGAACTCTTATGTTCATACATTTGTTGTTATTTTCAATCGTAAAATAATTTCAATAATTCCAATATAATAATTAAAAGTCTTTTTAAAATAATTTTATTTAAATAATAAAATCATAAGTTTAAAAAAAAATCTGGATTTTTATGTGAGGATCAATCCTCTGTATACAACATATTGTCGAAAGCATCAGTATTCTAAGATCAATACCCCATTCCTAGAGTCCTCTAACTCAGCCACTGTTTAATTAAGTGAGAAAGTTCATGTTTTAAATGGGATCACCTGAAAGGCCGCAGCGAGCTTGTCTCCTGGGCTAGCTAATGCGGCTAAGATGGCTGTAGCGGTTGTTCCGATATTGGAGCCCAAGGTCAGAGGGTAGGCCCGCTCAATACTTATCACACCAATACCTGAAAGCAGAATGAACGTAAGAGTTCACCAGAGCAGATTATTCTGTTTCTAATGAGACCTTCTAATAAGGTGAATCCAGCCTTATTACAGTTTTTCTCAATTGCTTTGGCTCAATTCTCGAATGACATTTTTTCCCACTGAAAAACAATAAGTTCAGATCTCTGAACAATTAGCTTCTTGTTCACATCAGATTGGAATTTCTTATTGATTTGAGCAAATTGCAAATGCTTTGGCACATGTGTGCAAAGAGTAAGTACAATTGTCTGCAGTTTGCACAACAACTAATTGCATATGGCTTGTTGATCAAAACTGATGAGCCGATTCTCACTTAAACTGTCAAACTCTTCACAACTTCTCAAACATTTTTCATCGTGTAAGCCATCACATTCAAAACGATCCATTCAATTATGAAAAATTGGTATACAAGCATGTATATTCCATAAATATCTGACATTGACATTGTTTGTAATGTCTGTTAAATTGGCAAATTACCTCTAATTGCAATACAGTTTGAATCAACCATTCAACCATTTAACCAGTTAAGTTTGGGAGCATATATATGTAGATTGCCCACAGCACAATCACTAAGAATGGAGGACTTCCACAACCCTGAACTGCAACAACATGCTGGAAGAGCAATTGGAAGACGTGTAAGAATATGTGGTGGTGGTGTTAGAGGAAGACATAATAGAGGAAGAGGTGGAAATAGAAGAGTCAGAGTCTCTGATGAAATCAGAGCCACACTTGTGGATCATGTCATAAATCGTGGTTTTACAATGTAAGAGGCTGGTCGAAGAGTACAGCCTAATGCAAACAGGTCCACAGTGTCATCAATTGTGCAAACCTTTCGTAGGAAACCGTCATAGGTAAATTTTTTTTGTTTGTGTTTTAAAAGTGTAAAGCATTTATAAACAACATATTGTACATTGTAATGCATTCTATTTGTACATTCCTTAGAACCGCACAACACCTCGCGCTAGTGCCCCCCACCCCAGAGCTCAATTTTTAACCATCCCAGACCAGAATTTGCAAAATGGTCATTATCACCAATTCCATCAGTCTAGAGAATCCAGTGCAATCTAATGACAATGTCTTCGCAATATAAATTCTTCTCATTTCACCATAGACCAGAGTTTTGAAAGACATCAATTACTAACACTCTACAAGGTGCCATTTTGATACGGAATAGTTAAAGATGAAGGAGCTCGGTACCTATGTCCCATTACACTATTGGGGCACTAGTGAGTTTTTTACTGACTTCTAAATGCCTGTATTACTTGAATTTTAGAACCCAGAAGAAGAGCAAACATTACTGACTCTAAAATAAACATTTACGTTTATTTTGTTCTGTGTTTTCTTCGTAAGAATCGTGGAGTTAGAGACCATGAACCCCCACATTCTTGTTTTTGTGGACGATGCCCGGGGTTTGGGGGGGGCGGTTTCTCTGTCCAAAGCGGAGGACTGGTCGCAATCTCTTGGACACCGGCCACAACTGACACACCATGCCAACGTGGGGCGCAATATCCAATGTGTGCTGCCATTTCGAAATGGTGGAGCACCATTCCACACATTGCCCGATACTACCCAACTTCTCCTGTCCTTCCAAACTCACTTGTAACAGAGACCTGATCCAAACGAAATAGGTTTAGTATTTAGATCCATATTGCCTATTGTTTCTCGGGATAATGTCCTCTTCCCATCCACCGCAACCAACTTGTTAGGACGGTTTGCTGCACACATGAAAGAGTAACGTTGATTCCTTCCACCCTACTCTCCTCCTCAAGCCAATAGAAGAGTTTTTTTTTCAGCCTGGAGGTGGAAAATTCTTGATCATAGACCCAAAAGACAGATGTCTCCGTTGAATGCCAAATGCCTGCATGTGCAGGACATCACAAGCGATCATTGCCGGGTGCTGGGTGCAGCATTCCAGAATTTTTTTTTCCCCGGTTTCTGGCAATGGAAAACTCACATTGATGTTGATGACAATCTTTGTCCTCCAACAGATCGACGGATGTCCACAAATATTTTACGTAAATTGTGGTAACCATAAAATGAAATGTAACAGTATTGACAAGCCAGATTTCCTTATCGTATGGCAGTCATACAAAAATAATTTACTTGCATACTACAAATGTTCATATACATTTTTTTCTTTTTTTTTATGTACTATTGACTCTTCTCAACAAATTTCAGATTTTTTATAAAACCTTAATTTTCATGGTTGACTGTCATGGTGAAAAAAAACAACTAAACATTTTGATCAGTGTGGCTCACACGATGACAAAAATACTTTATATTTTGGTGGCCTTGGCCAAATTACCGACACGATAACTAGGTTTTGAAGTATGAATTAAATGTTTTGGGTGAGTAACTACATTTTGCAGGCATGCAATAAAGTTCTGAAGTTCCAGCCAACAGTTGTGACGTTTGCACTCACAGTTTAGAGAATGTTAAGATTGTTTCGAAAAATGTGCCAAAGCAGTTGAGAAAAACTGTAAGAGCAAATTCGATGACCATGATGGAACTGGCAATGACACACACATACCCTCAGAGTCAGTATTATGCAGTATGGATTTTTGGGGAATAATCTGCTGTGAAGTCCTACCATGGGTTCAGTAAAAGGGTACATCGAGGGCACATAGTGGCTACAAAGGGGGCATTTCTATGTCAATGACATGACACAAATTTTTTGGTCTTGATGTATTAATTTATTCAAAAATACATAAAAAATGCAATTAGTGGCTTCAATTGACTATATACCCAACTCTTTTATTTTTAAATGTACTAATAACCTACTTGTCACATTCACTGGCTGTAGTGTCTTGGTTGTCCATCCAAGACTTTTGCCACTATCAAGGACGTCATTCCCCATATCCTTGCCTGGCTCCGCTCATTGTGTGCACCGGTTCTCCAGCTCATTAGACATTAGCTCACCTATAACGGTGCGAAACGGGGTCTGGAGAGCCGCGCCCTGCATTTTGCTCACCCTAATCTAATCACACCTGACAACTACTCAAGTCTGAAGGTTACTAGAAGCTAACAGGCAGTGATTTTTAATTAGGTTGGATGACTCTGCAGGGCCTCTCCAGGACCACGTCGCCACTGCTGCCCTGTAGCTTGGTTCTCCTGTCATTCTCTACAAGCTTGTATGTGTCATTACTGCATTGTACGCCTTATCCTGGTTATCCTGTATGTTGGTTCCTGGTGTATTCCGGAAAGCACGGTTACTTACGCATCTAAACCCTGAACTTTCAGTTGATGTAACTCCAACCTTGCTTACTCAAGGATGTGGTGCCGAAACATGTCCGGAGTAAGTTCCTCAACTCAAATATGTCCTGGTTGAGACTCAGACTTCCACCGAGCGACGAATCGGTCACTAGGACGGCACTAAAACGCCCCATGCTGTTTCTTTCTTCGTGTGGTTCATGGTCGTTTACTGCTTGTGTCATATCGCCACCTAAGTGAGGTTGTGCAATCATTTTTAAGTATTTTTCCGTTAAACCTGGAAATATGATTATTGTTTGTTTATGCTAATTATACAGTAAGCATCCAGATAGTTTTTTGATTTGAATTAGAATTAGAGAAATGCAGATCCATGTGAGATATACAACACCAATTCCAAAACGTTAGACACTAGTCCAAATTGTGATAAAAACAGTAATGCAATGATGGTAAGTTTCAAATTTCAATATTTATCACATACAACATAGATGGCATATCACTGTTTTAACTGAGAAATGTATCATTTTTAAGGGTAAAATAAGTATTTTAAATTTCAGCATAACACACATTCTCCACAAAGTTGGGACAAGGCCGTGTTTACCATTGTGTGGCATCCCCTCTTCTTTTTATTACAGTCTGCAAACGTCTGGGGACTGATGAGACAAGTTGCTCAAGTTTAGGAATCGGAATGTTGTCCCATTCTTGTCTAATACAAGCTTCTAGTTGCTCAACTGTCTTAGGTCTTCTTTGGTCGCATCTTCCTCTTTATGATGTGCCAAATGTTTTCTATGGGTGAAAGAACTGGACTGCAGGCTGGCCATTTCAGTACCGGATCCTTCTACGCAGCCATGATGTTGTAATTGTGCAGTATGTGGTCTGGCATTGTCATGTTGTTAAATGCAAGGTCTTCCCTGAAAGAGAAGACGTTTGGATGGGAGCATATGTTGTTCTAGAAGTTGGATATACCTTTCAGTATTGATGGTGCCTTTCCAGATGTGTAGCTGCCCATCGCCACACGCACTCAATTCAAAACCCCATACCATCAGAGATGCAGGTTTCTGAACGGAGCGCTGATAACAACTTGGGTGGTCCTTGTCCTCTTTAGTCTGGATGACATGGCGTCCCAGTTTTCAAAAAAAAAACTTCAAATTTTGATTCGTCTGACCACAGAACCGTTTTCCACTTTGCCACAGTCCATTTAAAATGAGCCTTGGCCCAGAGAAAAAAAAAGCAGAGAAAGCCTGCGCTTCTGGCTCATGTTTAATATGCTGCGTTTTGACCTATCGGTTTTAGCCGTCACGCCAGCGATGGCACGGTGGAGGGTGTTCACCGACCATGTTTCGAGTATTCCTGACCCATGTTGTGATTCCATTACAGTATGCATTCCTGTATTGACAGTGCGTCTAAGGGCCGAAGCTCCGGCATCCAGTGGTGTTCCCCCCTTGACCCTACGCACGAATTGGGTCAGAATCTCTTAAATCTTTGGATGATATTATGCACTGTAGATGATTATAACTTCAAACTCTTTGCAATTTTTTTTTCTCTGAGAAACTCCTTTCTGATATTCCTCCACTATTTTTCGCCGCAGCATTGGTGGATTTGGTGATCCTCTGCCCATCTTGACTTTTGAGAGACACTGCCACGCTGAGAGGCTCTTTTTAATACCCAATCATGTTGCCAATTGACCTAATAAGTTACAAATTGGTCCTCCAGCTGTTCCTTATATGTACATTTAACTTTTCCGGCCTCTTATTGCTACCTGTCCCAACTTTTTTGGAATGTGTAGCTCTCATGAATCCAAAATGAGCCAATATTTGGCAATAACATTTCAAAATGTCTCACTTTCAACAATTGATATGTTATCTATATTCTATTGTGAATAAATATAAGTTTATGAGATTTGTAAATATTCCATTCCTTTTTTACTCACAATTTGTACAGTGTCCTAACTTTTTTGGAATTGGGTTTGTATAAATATATATAATAAATAAAAACTCAGGAGCAGGTTATGTTCCAGGGTTAGTTCACTCCAGTGCTATCAGTGCACGTGTGATCTACTGACTGAAGGCAGTAGACTTCATGTAAACGACTTAATCGATTGGAATGAAATTTCTATTGGATTGAAGTGGGTGGTTTATTCCTTTTCTAATTCGATTGAGAGTGCATGTAAACACTCGATCGGATTGAACCCCGAAACTGAAAGGTCTGCGCATGTGCAATGATGCAGAAATAGCGTAATGATGTATGATGTGTGGAACGAACGAACGGCTTTTCCTTTTTTAATAAAGTGTTGTATAATTGCGTGTCCTGTCATTATAAAACTCTCCCTTTCACTCGGCAACTGTCCCGGGGAGCAGGACAACCTCCCACCAGTCCTTGTTATGGATTCTCATCCACAGGCAACCCGTTTTGGGCGTGGGGAGGGGCATTTTTACTGCATGATAAATATTAATGATGCTGTTAAAGAATTAAGAAACCGTGTAGAGAGAAGTTATTAATGTCAAACATGAGAAACTCTCTATTTTGTGCGTGTGTACCGTACAAAAATCATGCTATTTTAAAGTTTGGTCATATAAATGCGCACATCACCCATCCACTTTATTTAGTGTTCTGTACACACTCATTCAATTCATCAGTTCGAATGAATTCAAGTCCGCTTGAACCAAAATTGTGCTGTAAACGTAGCCACTGGAGCGAAGCGCTCGAAAAACACCACACGTTGGTGATGCCTGCTGGTCAAAACTGTAAATGCAACAAAAACTCAGGCTAAAAACTCCATAAACGCTTCAACCCAATCAAATGCTTTCTTGAAAGTTATTATTACATGCAATAATAATGAATACCCTTTAAACAAGTTCGTATAGTGTCTTTAATAATTATTATAGTTGCAAGGGCTTGTTTGTTTTTTTGGAGCGTTCTAAACAGGCCATTAGGACTATTAACTCCTAACATCCTTTTTAATTCCAAGTGTCCCCCATAAACATGTCTACAAATTGAACACACGATCCAGATCGTAGAAAACACCATAGACACTGATATTAGTGGTTCCCCCTAAGAGGCGTTCTCCATGACGCGGCGTCAGGGGTTCACAGAGACTCTTTCCCTCCATGGTGAACTATTGGAAGTATGTGTTATACGATTTTCAAAAAACATACATAGTGCACACACCTATTAGGCATCCGAAAATTCCCGCAAAAGTATAGCCTATATGAACAAGTACATCAATTTGCAACACCCTGTAACAGTGCCAAAAGTAAAAAAAAAATTGCGGAAAAAAATATTAATAATAAAAATAAATCAATCATGTACATGAAGATCTCCTCATATTTCTTCAACAAAGAAGTACATTGCGAACTATTGAAATTTTGAAACGTTTCGAAACAGTTGTGACGTAACGAAGCCTCGTTTACTGAAATCACGTGACTTTTTCCTTGTTATAAGTTTTACTCAAATTTGTATAAATCTAAATTTAATCTAGCTGATCTGGATACTTTCAGTAACATCTTGGTAATGTTAATTCTATTAGCTATGATGAAAAAAATGTATGTGACTCAACAATTACTATCGATGAGGTTAAAGAAGCAATTTTACATTTAAAAAATAAGTCGCCTGGCAGTGATGGGATAACGGCGGAATTGTATAAATTATATTCTGAGTTGTTATCTCCGTTCCTCCTGCAAGTGTATATAGAGAGTTTAAATTGCTCTGAGCTTTCTGTTAGTATGAAGCAAGGTGTCATTTGTTTAATACCTAAACCTAAAAAGGACACTCTTCTTTTAGACAACTGGAAATCAGCCTCCTTAATAATGATTATAAATTGTTTGCCCTTATTTTCCTAAGCGTTTTAAGTTGGTTTGGGGGGGGGGGGGACTCCATTATTGTGAAAATCAGGCAGGTTTCCATGAAAAATCGCATATTTTATAATATTCGCTTGTCTTTGACCTCATTGAATTACCTACTTATTAGACATATTTTATTCCTGTTTTTGGACTTCTTCAATTATAATGTCATAGTTTTGTACCATCAGTTCAAGCCGGAAAGGGCAACATAGACACAGTGATGATGCAGTACACAAGCCACGGTTAAGACAGCTGACGTGCTATAATTTCTGACAGGCAGTTCACTCTCCTGTGATTGACCACCCTGTTCCCCTCACAACACTACCCACCACACTCTCTCCACCCACACACAAACGCGTTACGCTGCCTGCCAAACTCCACGGGAACAGTCAGTACATACTTACGAATAACAAACATACTTACAGGCGCTGCACCAGAAGCGCCGATTGTCATAGCAAAGTCCGGATTGACACCCTTTTTTTTTTTATAAAGCCGTTTTGTGCAACAGTCAGCCTTGGACTCTTCCAGGTTCCAAAAACTGTTGTCCATAAAGCATTGCACAAATTCGACATCTGGTTGTGCTGTTCGTTGTAAATATCTAACCACTGATACATCACTCTACTCCAATCCCCTTAGATGTAAGCTAAGGAATTCATTTACCGTAGACGTGTCCTAGCAGTGTCCAGACCTTATTTTTAAACAAAAACGCGAGCCAGGTTCCTCAGCAATTAAAATTCACGTTGTTTCTAATGCTTTCAGTTTGTACCTTAGATAAAAACATTGAAAGGTAGGCCTTGAAAAAATTCCTCCCTTTTACTTCTCTGGATGGTATCTCCATTAAGAACTTTTAATTTACTTAGCGGTGTCATTATTCTAAAAGTGAACACGATAGAGTTTTCCTTAGAAGGTTACTCGCTTTGAAAAGATAAACTAATTGAATCTCTGGTTATTAAGTGGCTGTCCCGCCGAGTAGAGTTCTTCTGTCAAAGCAAAAGGATTTCTAGATAACCTATATGCTTCCACATTGCTAGACCTAAACTGTATCTGCATCAGTTTATTTAATTTTTATGATTGAACCGTGTGCACTACATCTTCGTAAATCTTTTTGTCAAAGTTCCCTTAAAAAAAACGGTGGACTTTTTGGATTGCTCTACTTTAAATATACTACTCAAATTATTAGGGTAAAATTTGTGTGAAAAACCTTCTTTGTGGAATTCATTCCTACTTTATTTTTGACGCACTCGGGGGGCTTTCTTTTTTACGCAATGTGTGGACTTGGACGTGCCGTGAAGCGATCTCGCCTTCAGGCTCACTTGTTGGCTTTGAAACTGATCCAGCACAACTTGGCTTCCGCCCGTGATTTTATTTGACCATCGTTGTATTTTGTTTAAACATGAGTATTTTTTTTGAACTAGCGGGGGTTGATAAGTCTTGTCTGGTTTATACGTGGGTCAGTGTGTTTAACACTCAAGGGTATCTTTGACATATGAGGAGTTTCTTGTAAGCCTTTAATTTTCCTGGGACTCCCGAGGAATTGCTCTGCGTGTTGCGCTGCATTAATTCTGCTATATTTCCTTATTTACAGATTTGACCAATTGTTATATGCCCATGTATGTGGCCGAGAAGTGCTAACAAATCAATTCTAAACAAAATAACATTCAACCAAATGCAAGTCTACAAAAACAAGATCATTCAGAACCAACAACAATCCAAAAACATTTAACATGTCAGAAACGCAATGACAAAGCGAAAACAAATTAACAGTCATAAACCAACACAATACCGAAAACAATTCACATTCAGAAAGCACAACGACCAATCAGACAAACCGGAAAAGGTAGGTATAGTTTGAGACAGTGCCATTGGTTTGGGATTACTCACCGCTGATTGGACGAGGCATCTGTCAATCAACGTATACAGGGAGAACCAGCTGAAGAACAGCAGAGTCGTGTTAGAAAGTTCGGAGATGGTATTAAAGGAGCTCAGTTTAAATGTATTGTATGAAATGCCCTATGGAATAAAAAACGGGTTTCTATTACATTAGTTACCGTTAAAGACTGTATAACATCACGTCATGTGCGATGATAAGTTCGTGTCCTTAGGTTGTATTGACGCATCGCCCCGGGTTCGATCCTGGCCTTTTTTTCCACACTTTTTTCCCCTCCCCTTTCAAATCTCATACACTCGGAACGGCTTTATTTCATAAATATAAATAATCAAAGTTAAAAAAAGTATCGGTAGTTCAGGGTAGGTGTAGAAGGCTTATTTACCCAAGTAAGGTGCATCCATTTAAATAAAATATAATTTAACTCAATAGGATTATTTCATATGTTGATGTGTACTACAATACTGAAGGCAATAGTGCCACTAGTGCAACAAGTAAATACATAGAGTATCCTGCTATTTACCATAGTTAAATAGGACTTTGCCTTAGGTAACTAGCATATAGCTAAAATCTGCGATTTCACTTAGTGAAATAGAATCCAGCTACTTGAGATTGAAAAGGTGGAAAAAAAAGTTCGGCAAAAGTGGGATCACCCAGGTCATCGCTCAAAAAGCAACAATGACTTATCTACTGCGCCACTGAGCGGACAATTTACAACGCTTTTACTAATGTAAATCGAGCCCCGTATTTTTTATTCCATAGTAAGGGCAATTCATACTATACATTTAAACTGAGCTACTTTAATGCCATCTCTGAACTTTCTACCATGACTTTGCTGTTCTTCGGCTGGTTCTTCCTGTATATACGTTGATTGACAGATGTCTCGTACAGTCAGCGGTGAGTAATCCAAAACCAATGGCGCTGTCTCAAACTATAACCTACCTCTTCCGGTTTGTCTGATTTTGTCGTGGTGTTTTCTGACTTGTTAATTTGTTTTCGGATTTGTGTTTTCTGACTTCTTATTTTGTTTGTCTGATTTGTCGTTGTGTTTTCTGGCTTGTTATAATGTTTTCTGAATTGTTGTTGTTTTCTGAATTGTTATTTTGTTTTTTTAGACTTGCATTTGCGTTTGTAATTTGTTTTTTTGTTTTCAGAATTGTGATTTGTTTAGTACTTCTCGGCCACCGGAACCATAGTCAATCTAACTGATCATATGTGTAAATTTGTTTTTCACACAAAAAAGACATCTATCGTTCTCTATTTAAAGGAGAATTGCTACAAGCCGGGCTCGTTGCTTATTGGACTTAATTTGTTGGAAGTCATAAGTGGGAAAGCATTTGGTTATTGCCTCACAAGTTCTTTGTTACAAACAAGATAAAATAAATCTGTTTCAAAATATTTCATAAATTCTATCCAGTTAAACATTTTCTCAGTAAGTTTAAGAAGTATATTGATGTCAATTGCTCTTTTTGCTCTTTGCACTTGGAAACTGTACCCCACATCTTCTGGCACTGTAGTTATGTTAAAAAGTTATGGTATGATGTTTCTATGTTTATCAAAGAAAATGTACTCTTTCATTTTAATTTGCATTTCGAAAAGGTAGTTTTTGGATATTTTAAGTATGGTTATGTAAATAACGAAGTTTTTGTTATTAATCGATTTTGTTATTTTGTTTATTTGTTACATTTCACATTCATAAGTGTAAATTTTCTAACAAAAAACCCTGTTTTACAGTGTTTCTTAAAGAGTTGGAAAATTGCTTGTGTACTATTCAACATAGTACTAACAGAAAGGCAATTAAAACTGTCAGTTTGTGTTCTATCTTCAAAATCTTTGAAAAATGTAAAGGTTATGCATGTCTCTGATTGTATATAATTTTTTTTTTCTTTTATGCTGTTTACCCTGCTTTGTATGTTTGTATTGTCGTTTAAAGCAATAACAAACTTACTGAAAAAGTGTGACTTTTTTTCCTCTCCTAGTGTCCCTGTGCAGTTCATGACACTAATGAAGAAAAGACTGTTCCCTCTCAGTCGGTCACTCTCGACGTCACGTCGGAGGACCGACGAATTGGGATCTCGCTTAGAGGGACCAATCTACTTCGAGTGTAAACTAAACGAGCCAATGCAAATTGTGATGTGATTATTGCATCCAGCTGCTGCAGATCACCGTCGGAGTATAGGTATGCTCCGGTGCAGCGCTTTCAGCTTTCGCTCGGGCCGAGCGGTCTATCTTCTGCTCCTGAACTCTGCAGTATGATAAACTACAGTACACACGCTCTTGCGTGGGCCTCTTCGCGCTGGTGTACGCGCCTGCAGCGGTGGTGGGTTCCCGTTCGGTGGCTCCACACGTCAGGCCTGTCACTACCCTGTTGTGTTGGCTGACGCCATCTCCCCTGTGCGCTGTCGGCACACTAAACAATTCCTCAAAAAGCTTTCCACGGTGGAACTCTTTGTAAAGACGCGTCTTTAAGATGTCATAACCATCCTGCGTTTCCTTCGGGTGCGGTCGTCCCATGCGCCGGTATGGTCACGATCGCTGCCTCTCTTTCCTGGGCAGGAGCCGCTGAGGTGCTCTGGATCCGCATGCTCCCATTGCGGGGGCCTGACCGTCCGGAGTTAGCGGACCAACATCCGTGACCTGCAAGGGGCGGAGTCCCTTGCCACTGCCTAGGCTCGGGGGTTCCCTCTGGCAGCAGCCGGGGGCATCCTTTTTCTAGAAGTGGGCGGACTGGTCTTACGGTCACAGTGAGGAATTCCCCTCCGGGGATGCCCAAACACGCCGGCACTGCGAAACCAGCGGAGCTTTCAGTAGAGCAGGCTGGACTCTTCCGGGGGGTACCACTTGTTTCTTCCGAGGCTCCCCCCGACGAACAGATGTCGACTGCAGCATCGGAGGGTGAGCCAAAGCTTTCTGGAGAGGAAGATTCGGCTACGCTGCCGCCCTCTGGTCGGTCAGCGGTGCGAGACGGACCCGAAATTATGCTCTGCTTCCTCCGCCGCCGTAGAGTTCGGGCTCGAGTGGACATTCCCCCGTCCCGAACCCTCAGTTTGACTATGGGTTTCTCGGGTGGCTCTGGTTCTCAGTGCCCCGCCTCGGTGCCTTTCTTCCCGTAGGTGCATGATGAGATCACTGGGTCATGGACGGCACATTTCACTGCCAGAAACCGGTCCAGTGGCTCATTCTCCCTCACCACCCTCGATGGGGGTCCCGCGCGGGGTTACTGAGTCCCCCATGTGGAGCGTCGTGGCGATTGCATGGTTCACAAATGCCGCTACCACTTGGCGGGCAAACCGTTGCTTCCCCTCCCCTAGCCTGAGGCACTCTCGGCTTGATTGCGTACTGACTTGATCCGGCCTTTGGAGAAGCTCGCTCCGCCTTACACCGCTTCGGCGTTATTGCAAGTGCACACAGGCCAAGCACTGAGGACTGCACGAGGGTGGTCACGACCTGAGTTCTCAAAGATCCGCACCAGCGACAGTACCGCGACGAACCACTAGCGACCTACGACGACGAGGTTACGGCGCGGTCTCTGTCGTGCATGGGTCCACTATGGTGGTCCAGGCTCGCCATCTCTGGCTGTCTGGGCCGACATGCGCGGCGACAAACGATTCCTGAACGCCCCCGTTCCCAGACCGCCTCTTCGGCGGCCATCGCGGTGGAAACTTTGCCCACAGTTCTCCGCCGCCCAAAAGCAGACGCGGCCACAAGGTACATCTGCCACTGCCCCGGCGTGCACGCTGCCCCGTGGGGGCGGCCGCCGGCCGGCAGCGCCGCAGGCCGGCTCGTTCGCGCGATGGCGGCCCCCTGCCGCCGCCCCCCCGCTCCCGCGCAGCTTCCGCAGCAGCCGCAAGACCGCGTCTAGGAGCCTTCACAGCCAGCCGCCCCGCTCGTCCATTCCCCCGCCAAACCTGGCGGCAAGCTGAAGAGCATGAGGCCCTGAGACGGGCGACCCAGAGAGGGAGGGAGTTGCTCTTCGGGAGATGGAGTGCCGCCCGGCGCTCCCCCGGAGGAGGGCTGGGCGGAGAATCTTTTGTTTTCCTTTTTTCTGCCACTCCTCGGTCAGTGGTAACCAATTCTCGACGAAAGATCCATTTCTCCCTTCTCTTTGTCCCCTGTAGTGGACTGGGGCTGGATGGACGGTCCAGGCGAGTCACACTCACCCTCCTCTCTCGCCAGTGATCAGCAGTGGGCGGATCGGGAGGACGAACCAATGGACTACCGACGCACCCTCTGCTCAAACTTAGGTCAGTGTTACACACACCCAGACCTCGCTTCGGACCGGCAAAGAGACGCCCGGGCCTGGTCCCTGCGTTTTTCCGCGCTGCCCACTGCGGGTACGCCTGTAGTTCCGTTTATGCCACTTGCGCGGCGTCTGGGAGCTACCCAGCACGTCTCCATGGCTCCGTCGAACCGTCAGGCTCAGCTACGCGATTCAGTTCGCCCGGCGCCCACCCAAGTTCAGGGGCGTCCACTTTACTTCAGTGAAGCAGCAGATGCCCCTGTCTTGCGTGCATAGATCGCAGTCCTACTGGCGAAGGACGCTATAGAGCCGGTTCCTCCAGCCGATATGTGGTCGGGGTTTTACAGCCCTTACTTCCTTGTACCCAAGAAAGGCGGTGGGTTAAGACCAATCTTGGACCTGCGTGTCTTGAACCGGGCCCTTCACCGGCCCTTTCAAGATGCTGACGCAGAAACGCATCTTCGGGTGCGTCCGTCCCCGAGGTTGGTTTGCAGCGATCGACCTGAAGGACTCGTACTTTCATGTGTCGATCCGTCGCGCCACAGGCCACTCCTGCGGTTTGCGTTCGAGGGGCGGGCATACCAGTACAAGGTCCTGCCCTTCGTGCTGTCCCTGTCGCCCCGTGTCTTCACGAAAGTTACGGAGACAGCCCTTGTTCCCACGAGAGAGCAGGGCATTCACATCCTCAACTACCTCGACGATTGGCTCATACTTGCCCAGTCTCAGGATCAGTTGTGCGAGCACAGAGATTTGTTGCTTTCACACCTCAGCCTGTTGGGCTTTCAGGTCACTGGGGAAAAGAGCAAACTCGCCCCGACGCAGAGAATCTCTTTTCTCTGTATGGAGTTAGACTCGGTCAAACAGACAGCACGCCTCAAAGAGGAACGTGCGCGGTCGGTGCTGAAATGCTTGAATTCATTCAAGGACAGGACAGCGGTCCCACTGAAACTATTTCAAAGGCTCCTGGCTATGCCCGCGCTCGGTCACGCGCCTCTGGGGCTACTCATAGTGAAGACCCGCTGCGCACTGCTCCACGCCGAGCCGAGGTGGGCGTGGCAACGCGGCACCTTTCCGGGTCCAAGTTACACTGGCCTGCCGCCAAACTTTCACCCCGTGGTCAGACCTTGTGTTACTCCGGGCAGGAGTGCCCTGGAGCAGGTCTCCAGGCATTCTCTGGTTTGCACGGATGCCTCAACCACCAGCTGAGGGGCCACGTACAACGGGCTTGCAGTATCAGGGATTTGGACGGGGTCCCAACTGCACTGGCACATCAACTGCCTCAGAGTTGCTGGCAGTCCACCTTGCC